>CM042759.1:13940987-13978487 GCA_022496165.2 Catalaphyllia jardinei | reverse complement strand
AAAGGCCTTCAATTATCATCCTATACTCATCTTAAGCTCATAATCTAAGAAATTGTTGAGTATATCACAACTGCTTACTATTAATACTGTTTGGACCCCCAGGTTGATTGGAAGACCGACATCAGTGATTTTTAGACTAAGTGAACTTGCCGCTCGCATTGAAGAGTTGGCGCAGCAAGAGGAAGAAGAAGAAATACCAGAAGTAAGATTGAAAGATTTTAATTAAATAAGATCAACACTTCTCTCTAAATACTGTATGTCTGAAAAACTTGGACCTCTAGGAAAGGTGAAATCCCCAATATTTATCATCTGGGAATTATAGCATATTTATTATAAAATTGTATGTGTTTGTAGCGAATATAATATGCTCTCTGATTGGCTAATTCTAGGACTTTATTCTCTGGTAATACCCACAGGCTGATTTCAGGCCTCAACACCAAAGCAAGAAAGCCATAGAATGAACAACTAGATATTAACCTGGAGTGATCTCAAACCAGCAAGGTCAAAGTTAGAGATTTTCTACTTTAATCTGCTGAATCATTCTACGCAACATATGGCAGTCTGCGGCCTCTCCCTACATTGAGGAAGCACAGAAAGCCACAAAACTCTAGAACAAAAGTTTACTTTTCAAATCGGCACTCTTAATCCTCACCAGCATCAACGAATGCTTTTCATTCAACTCATTTATTATGTTGTTTGTCACGTTGCCAGGCACCAACCAATAGCGTAGCTCCATATTTCTGTATATAAACCACAACAACCCACAATTCCTCGATTCGCTGCGACAAAGGGCTAGCGCTCGAAGCGTCAGCTTCCGAATCTCTTTATGGTGGCCAATTCACATTATCAACTCAGTTGATATTAACCAAATATACTTGGTTAATAAGTTGTTAGTGTTGTTGGAGCTTATTCTCAGCACAATATTGCTTTCATTTTAACAGCCACCAGAGGAGTTTGTTGATCCCATAACAAACATGTTGATGAGTGATCCTGTTATTCTGACGACATCAAATAATGTGGTCGACAAATCAACCATTTGTCGTCACCTGCTAAGGTATGTGCTTGATCTAGAGAAGTCTGAAATTCTTGTGCACAGTGGTAGTAGAAGGCTGGCAGCAGAAGGTAGTTTGGGATTCAGAGGTCATGTTATTAAAGTATCAATTGTGATAACCCAGTTAGAAATTTGAAATGTTTAAAGATGATGCTTTGTAAAGCTATGTTAACCATGTTTTTTGTCTTTATCTGAAGTAATAAATATATCACTGGGGTGTCATAATGTATTTTATTATATCTCTAAGTTAGTAGGTGCACTGTGATTGGTCAATTTAGCGAGCCGTACTCTCCCGCATGGCCCGCTAAAATTTAAAGTTGTTTGTGTTTCCAAACTGTTGCGTGATTTATCGTCAAAATTTCTTAACTTATTTAGCAAGTAAAGGTTCAAAAGTTTCTTTTACTCTAAATTGTGTGCTAAAGCATAGTAACGACTTAAAAACGATTTCAAATTGACTCGTTTTGCTTTCGACCTCCTTTAGAAATTTGAAGCCGTTCCTCATGGATAAAAATCATTCCCGAACTTGTCAGACACACAATAGAGATATAATAAATATCCTACTAACCTCGTCTTCTCGGTCCGTACTGTAAGTTACGGACCCTCGTTTTTTCCCCTACAATTTATGGCCCGCGCGCTTCGCACTTGGGCCATAAATCGATGGGGAAAAAACTCAGTCCGTAACTTACAGTATGGACCTCGAACTCGGTTAGTAAGAGGTATTCAGAATAAATTTGAACGAATCTGTTAGATAGATTAGTATTGCAAAAACATAATAAAACTGTTATCTAATAAAATAAAATAAAAAAATAAAAATGACATGGCACAAGTTATGATAGCTTCTTCCAGGCATTCAGTTAGTTGGGGCTCAGTGAGAAAAACAGCGTGCAAAAAAATAAAAGTGCAGTGAGAGGAAGTGAAAGAACCCCTGTGGGCAAACTATACAATAGGTCCTTTTGCCCACTTATAGACCACGTACATAGACCCGTAACATGACCACTCGCTTGTGGTTTTCAGTTGTCAACCTTTCTTTGAAACATGTCCATGGAATATTTCGAACTTTGTCCCCCAAAGCCACTACTTAGAGACTTAAAAACATATCTTGCAATAGAAATGAGCCTGAACAAAGTATAAACACTGCATGACAAATCACAGAGGTGTCAAGCACTGCAAAGCCAAAGGTCAAATATATCAAAAACAGAATGGCAAATGTGCGGATGTCACTAACCGTATTTACACACAATCTTGCACTTTCCAGTTCTTCCCGGCTTCTTCGTCTGTACCTATTGCCGTTGCTGTGACTCCAATTTTGTTCAACTGTTCAACTTGGTCTTTCATTGTGGCCTCAAGAGCTAGACAAGCCACCATGATTGTGAAGACAGTGCCAGCTTTTCTATTCTTCAGAGACATTACTTATGAAAAGAGTTCGAAGATTAAACTCTCTCAAAAAGCCAGTGGGAAGGCTTGCAAAGATATTTCCATTGACCATTTTTTTGTGTGATCCTTCTGTTCTTTGTGAAGGCACCTCACTTAGGGAAAGTCTTGTTGTTTATAACAGATTTGAACACCAGGTCACTGCTGCCATATCACATGTCTCATCTGCATTGGTAATGTTCAATTGTTAACAAAATCTGTCAAGATTGACCAATAAGAGGGTGAACCAGATCGTGGTATACCTGGAACGACCTTTTGTTAAGCTTGCAGATAAGGCTTTTTTTCACTTTCTCTCGCCCCAACTAACTGAACACCTGGAAGAGGCTAAAGTTACGAAGACAATTATTATGTAACTTTTTACTTTGTCATTGTTATATCTTGAATTTAGCTAAATATTCAGTTTAATGATATAATGATAGCACAATGATATTCAGGAGGATCTATAACTGGGCTATGTGGTGATTTTTGCATCTTGAAAAATGTAGTCAAAATTGACGACATTTTTCAAGTTTGTCGTTTGTAATCCATGTTCCTCTCGGTTTTTTTTTTGTCTCTTTGGTGTTTTTTTATCTTAGTAAGCTACTAATATCAGGCTCCCTTCAGTTTACAGATAATTTTGTATATGGCCAAAATATCTCCAAATGCCTTTACTGAGTCGTTTTTTTGCTTAATAATACATTAATGTGAATTACAAAGATCGTTTCAAGTCTTCACTACTTAGTTATTCTTGGTTTGTATTTTTGATTTCTATAAGGTGGCTGCATGAACACAGTTTTTGATACCTCTGTTTCATTTACCTTTTTCTCTAAAACCCTTGATCCTTTGGCCGCCAAAAATGGCAGCAAGCAAGTTAACAACATAAACTTCAACTTTTTTTTATAATTAAGCTGATGTATGTGATGTCATGGCAACATGATTAAATATAAACAGGTGTTTAAAATCAGTTTAGTTTATTTGCGGAAAGTCTACTCATTAAATTTTGTTTATAATTTGCTTGCAACAAGCTTGTAACGATACTCACAAGTTAGCACTATTTTAATAATAATTTAACAAACAGATCTTTAATTATTGCTTGTTGAAGGTTCTCTGGTATGTCTTGAATTTACTTTGTTAAAGTTCAGTTGTTTTTAATCCTCCAGTTACTTATTTCCTAAAGTATTTTCGTGCCAAATTTTGATGAGTGGCTCTCAAGAAATACGCGTATCTCCGAGAAGCCAATTTTTCACTCAATCACAATTTTTTTTACTTACTATGCATGCACTGCATTTAACTGAGCTCTTTTAGCAACAAAGAAAAGTGAGTGAAGTATGATCCTCGCAGTAAATTTTCCAATTTACGCAATTGGAAAGAAGAAGCCTGAAAAAAAATCAGGGCTTCAACGGGATTCGAACCCATGACCTCCGCGATACCGGTGCGATGCTCTACCAACTGAGCTATGAAGCCACACATTGGGAGCAAGGTCAATTTAGTGAGTTCATATCTCCCGTAAGGAGTGAAATGATATAAAGTGTATATGAAATAATTCATATCTGAACTGCGGTTATAAATGCAAGTGAAGTATGATCCTCGCAGTAAATTTTCCAATTTACGCAATTGGAAAGAAGTATCGCGGAGGTCATGGGTTCGAATCCCGTTGAAGCCCTGATTTTTTTTTTTCAGGCTTCTTCTTTCCAATTGCATCTATAACCGCAGTTCAGATATGAATTATTTCATATACACTTAATAAAGAAAAGTGAGCTCAGTTCTTTGCATTGTTACCTTTTCTAACATACCTTTGTAATAAAAGAGTAAAACCATCAATACATTGTGTTCATTTGTGAAGAAAAATAGTACAGATAGCACAGACATTGAGCAAGTAAAAAGATCGCTGTATTGATGCCATGTTTGTTTTTATGCAATACTTGAGCGCGCGCTGAATTGCATTAGCAAGAGCGCACGCCAAAACTCTGTTCAGCCACCTTAAAGGGACCTACTGAAAAACTGCTTTCACAGGTGTAGAGGCTCCCCATTGAAATATTTTGTTATTATTACTAATGAAACACTTCTTTCTACATTGTAGTGATCAGAAGGATCCATTTAACCGCAGTCACCTTACTCTTGAAATGGTGCAACCGCACACTGAGTTAAAGACAAAAATACAGCAATGGCTGGCAAGTGTTAAAGGTCAAAAGAGAAACTGACCTTAGAGTACAAATTCCCCTTAACTGGTATAGTACATTTTGTGCATGCTAGTGGGGAGAATTTGGTCATATACATATTCATTATTATATTATTTAATTAGAAATTAGAAAGCCATCTTGCTAAAGTTGAAAATACATTCCATGATCTTTTAAAGGCTGGTAAATTGTGCCTGCCAAACTGTATTTGTCATCATTTCCACCACCAATAACAATATTTCTGAAAAGGGAAACCAAACAAAGAAAAATAGGAACATTTACATACCATGGATAGCAACGGCTTCCTGAGGGAGGACATTTTAAAGTAAATATATTTAAAATAATTGTAAAAAAACAGCAGTAGTGAGGGGGAAATGAAAAAGCTTAAACAAACGGGAAAATAGTGGAAGAACCACATTTTAGGCTGAGATATCTTAATTAAGAAACAATATATTAAACAGGCATGCTTATTTTAAAAATATTATAATTGTGATTTTAAATATAGTTACTGTTACCCTGGAAACTGCACTGTTAATACTTTAGTACCTGTTGGAATAATAGTTATAGTTATCAATGGGTGATTCCAGAAAATATCCATATGCTACCACGGGGGGGGGGGGGGGGCATGAGTATTTTAACCACCTGTCCCCCCCTTGCCCTTGGAAATTCCAAAATGCTCATCTCCCCCATCCCCTCCAAATTCCAAAATCGCTAACCCCTCCTCCTCCGGAATTTTCCTTTTTTTCAGACCCTTTGGAATTACTGTTCAACTACCTGAAACTTCTAATGAACAGGAAACTTGCACTTTTTTCCCCTGCAAAATAATTCTGTTCACAGTTTTCGGTCAGACATCAAGCAACTCAAGGTTGTTAATGTTAGTACACTGTGGAGCTCTATAATTTTCTTCTAAGGGTTATCTTTGAGCTGCTTACCACCTAATAAAACTTTTTGTTTTCCATTCAATAGCTTCATATTTTTGGGAGAGTAGATCATATTGATACCAGTGGATGCTGACAAAAGTAAAGCTCACCAACGATGTGCCATCACCTGCCATATTGAAAATTTTGAATATTGAGTAACTGCTGACCACTAGTTCTTTAGCATACATTTTACAAGCAAAATAATTACATCGGGTATGAATGGGTACAACATACATGTACAACATATTTTAAAACCCATGGCCATAGTTCTACAATAACCCTTAATGGCCAAAACAATGTTTCAAATGTATGTACTTACGCTGCATTTAAAACATTTTTTCGTGAATTCAAGACAGAAATGAATCTTTCTCTTTCTCAAACACATCAAGACGTACTTGTGAGTGCTTTACCGATAAACAGGCATTTGTAATTTGCCTTTATATTTATAAGTACAATTTTGTCTTGCAATCACATAATCCAGTCCGAACACTGTTTGAATGCACGTGCAATATCCTGCAAAGCTCACTAGTACCGATTAGTTCGTAGCATTCTATTTGGAAACAAGAGACTGGTGTGAGTTTTAAGCACGCAAGAACACATTGGCGATCGACAATTGGTAAGAAACATAAACTTGGTTATATTTTATTAATCACTCAACCAATTCATTAACTTTAAGGCCTCTTTGATGTGGAGCTTGCTGCACAACCCATCTGCTCACTCATCTGCATGAATGCTCACTTCTGCATCCTGCTTCCGTGGTCAGTTCGTGTTTGATTTACAAACTGGGAAAGTTAACAGGTCAGCAATTTAAAGCGAAGCTTTTGCTGTCTTCCCTCTGGAAATTCACAGAATTAAGAGCTGAAAGTCCCCCCCCCCATGCCTTTGGAAATCCAAACTGCATTTCCCCCCCCCATGTCTTTGGAAATCCCGTCCAAGAACCCCCCCCCCATGGATATTTTCTGGAATCACCCAATTCGTGAAAACATTTTGATTGAAGGTAAAGTGCATGATATTGCTGTACTTCGTAGCTTATCTTTGTGACAGGTTGTTTCTTGCATTTCTGGTTTTTAATACCATTGGATTTGTTTAATTTAACTGTCCCATTTGCAAGAATGATTACTATCTGTTTAAGTTTTGTAACAGACAGTAGGATGAATAAGCAAAGGTGGACATCTTCACATAATATAGTGGACTAGTTTATTGGTTCCATAGGCGTATTATCGTTTCATTTGCATCTCTCAAACTGTACAAGCAGACCTAGAGGTATATTTATGCCCTTCCATCAATTCATTATAAGGTTAGACTGTTGTAGGTGCCTTTTTATGACATTTAAAAGTCTTAAAAGTAGTATGTAAAGGTGCAAGATTGAAATCATTAAACAGACAAGTGATACACCATGCTAGTATGTCATTCAGTCAATCCTGAGCGTGTGTTTTAAGAAAAAACAAACTCTGCATATGTTTGAAAGATTTAAAAATAACTATAACAATCTTAAAAACAGTTGTAATATTACTAACATTGTTCCCAATAAATTTTACTTAATATCTAAAAACAACCTGGATCAATGTCATTATTTTTCAAATGATGGGTGTGCAGAAAATAAGCACTTTCTCTAGCTGGTACAATCTGTGAATGACAGTTAATGGAAGGGCATTCGGTCCCACGGTGTTGTATAAATTATTAAGAACTCCACTGTGAGAAGTTCAAAACTGAATTAATTTTGAGCACAACCTTGGTGAGCAAAAAAATGTCTTTAACCATGCATAATTCTGCTGATATGTTGTCAGCATGAGTAGATACTGGACAAAAAAATACAGCAGTTTTACTCAGTAGAACAGAAGCCCAGTCAGGGAGTAGCAATTAATTCTTAATTGCTTCATTTATCACCTGCCATTACCATAATCTTAAGGATTAAGGATCAGTTGAACCTTATACAAAAGACTAATTTCCCTCTTTGAGGAGCAAGGTAGATGAAGTCTGCATATGAGCCAAGAGGCCCCTCAGCTGGCCAGAGTATTGTGGTTTCTGTAGCATAAAGCGACTAGGAGTATTTCTCCTCCCCCCTGGACAGGATGCATCCATCACACAAGTACACAAGATACCTCAAGTAGTAAATTCGCTGGTACCTATTTATTCACCAAGACCCGGAGAGAGGCACAGGGGGTGAAGGGTCTTGCCCAAAAACACAACACAATGTCTATAGCCAGGGCTCGAACCCAGACCACTCAATTAATCTGGAGATGATTGCACTAACCATGAGTCCACCAAAACAGGGAGGGAAGAACTCCCTGCAAGCATATTTTCATATTTCATAGAGAGAATGGCAATTATGGTGTCTGAAGCATGAACCAACTAGTATTGTTTTTTTCAATGCTGCGTGGATGGGGGGGGGGGGGGTGGGGGGGAGTCAAAGCACAATGAAGCCAAAGGAGGTGTGTGCATGAAATGCTATTCCAAGAAATGTGAAAGAAACCCTCTCCTCCCCCAACCACTACTGCATTATTAAAACATTTCTAAGAATGCAACACAATGACACAACTCAGTGTTCCTCATGCATACATGTACCATACCTGTTACTTGCTTTGCTAACACTTATCCACTGGACAGTGATTTATCTAGTGGATGGCTACACTGGATGGTTCTTAAGCCTGCCTATTGTGATTATGGCCCAGGGCATTATTCTCTTACATCAGCTATATAGGTATTTTTAGCACCAAGGGGTATAGATTTTCGACCATTTTGGTCACAAATAGGGTATCAATTTTGGCCATGTTGCTCATAACTTCGCACTCTTGTCTTGAACTGGGTAAGTTTTTTAGAAGTATTTCTTTTTCACCATTGACAAAAGCCCTTCAAAAATTATGCTCAGGGCAACTGTGCCAGCCGCAAAGGTCAAATAGGATTTCAAATTTTTGGTCAGGTCATAAATAGGGTAGGGAAAATCACAGATTAAGGCCATAAATAGCATCAGGGTTTTGGAAAAAGGGCTGCACACCCCAACCCAATTTTTCCTTAAGTACCCCTCCCCAACGATCAAGGTCTGGAAAAGATAGACAAAAACTACATAACACTGAACCATCATTACAGATGTACAAATTTATTTCCTTGCTGCTTTTAACATCTTATTAGTGGAAGTTTGTGCAACAAAAAGTGGTCATGTTAGTTGCCTAGTCAGTTATCAAAATTTGCTACAATGTTCAATACTTCTTAACTGCTTAGGGAAAGTTCACTTAATATGACATGGGGGGGGGCAGATGAAGATATTGAGAGGGGGGGGCTCCGAAAAGTTTTAGACACCTGAAAGGGGGGCTCTAAAAAATTGCTGGGCTAGGAGGGGGGGGACTCCAAAAATTTGTATACTTCAAAACCAACAAATGATATCATACAGATCGGATGGTTTTCAACTCAACAATTTAATGACCTATGCAACTCGGCTATACACTCTTGTTCATCCCATAAATGCTTTAGAAAATTTCAAAAATTAGAAATGTTTAAACTTTCAGGGGAGCAAAGGAATTGAAGAAGGAGGGGGGCTCTGAATTTTTTTCAAACACTAAGGGGGGGGGGGGCCCTAAAAAATTTTTACTGCTAGTGAAGGGAGCTGCTAGAGAAGCTCCAACCCCCCTTGTCATATTAAATGAACTTTCCCTTACACTGCTTTAAGGAACAAGTCAATGTTCGTATGAGCCTAGTACAGAAATGAAAACAAAGTTCTTGTCGTCAACTAAAAATTTATTAGCTGCTTGGTTAATTTAATCATCATCCTTGCCATGCTTGATAATTCTGGTGAATTTGACGTAGTCAAAGCGACCTTTAGAATCTACCGGTGCTCCGTGTAACATGTCATCGATTTCCTGATCAGAGAATCTGTGTGGTAGAACAACACACCAGTCAAGTCAATTATATCTTGTAACTTGTAGTAATTATCCACGTCTGGTATGCAGGAATTAGAGACAGAATGCCAAGAATCTTGGCCCCTTGTGAACCACAACCCAGTCACTATCTGTTTGAGTCGCTCTTATGCACGGATATTAAGCAGAGTATACAGACTGGATCAATTAGGACTGCTATTTAAACCTGATGAACAGCTCTAGATAAAATTTGTATGCGCTTTTAAAACTGATGCTAATTGAGTCAATTTCTGCATTGATGAATGCGATAAGGCCGCTTTGTCAAGCAAAACAAATTTTTCAAGGGTTTAATAAGATGTCGGCACACAAAAACATGATGTTTATCAAATGAGCATCACAACATTTTCAGTCTCTTCGTTTGTAATCGGTACGTTCACGGCAAAACATAAGCGAAGCGAATTTGACAGTTCAATGTTTCTGTGCCTACAGTACAGCGAGCATCCATCCGTACATCTGCTGCTTCGATTTAAAATTCTACGACAAGCTAAGAACAGATCGGTTTTCATTCGCAAGCTAGACAATTTTGGAAGTAGAATGGTTATCTTAACAACCCGCGGGTAATTCTTAAAATGTACAACTACATTCACTGTGGTCACTCACACACAACGTTACATGCATGCAGAGAAAGGACTTCACATTACTTCAAAAGCCAACAAATAATGCGTACAAGGGGACATAAATCGTGCTTTTAAACTCATGCTGAGTTCAGACTTAAGAAAATACTCTAAAAAATATAAACAACCTCACCTATCGCCCAGGGTTTGAAGCAAGGTGACCAGCCTATCTTCGTCTAAGTTGCCAGCTTGTTCTTCATCGAAGCAGGCGAAAGCATTTCTTATGACGTCTTCGGGGTCTGTTCCGTTCAATTTCTCTCCGAAGAGGGTCAAAAACATGGTGAAATTAATGGCGCCATTTGCATCATTGAGCATATCTTCCACGTAGTCATCTGTAACGTCTTTGCCAAGAGAGGCAAACATATCTCTGAGATCTGCAGCGTCAATGAACCCGTCACGATTCTGATCTATCATGTTGAAGGCCTCCTTGAATTCTTGAATTTGCGACTGATCGAACATTGCAAACACGTTCGAAGTGGCCCTCTGAGCTCGCTTCTTGGTGGTCTTCTTTGTCTTGGCTTTGCTGGACATTTTTTGTTGTTGTTATGTTCTTGGGAGATAATCCGTCGAGTCTTGAATCAACGCGAGATTAGAATGAACGCAGTGACATCAAATCGATCAGAATTTGGGATGGCTACACCCCAAGCGTAAGCAAACCAAATATGGAAGACAGTAATTTACCTATTGAATTTCCGGTAAATTTCTCTGTCAGCCAAAAATTTCGCCCTTTGCTACAGTTTTTTACAGGAACCAGGCAGCCCTGCGTCAAGAAATATCCAAAACATTGAGTGATAGTACAAATGATATTGTAAAAAAGTCTATTTTCCTTACATGTTGATAGGGCGGCAAGCGAAAGTAAAATAATATTGCGCGCGGTTTATTGTGTCACGCAACGCCGAAAACGGCTGGAAATCGAGCCTAAGTGTGACCAGTAACGTTGAATTTTGCGCAGGACTCACCATCTTTATCGGGTTGGAACGGCCTCCTTGATTATTCCGCAGCAAGCGTTCCCGTTCAAAGAGCTTTTCTACACTTTGGCCGCGCGTAAATCCTGAAGGTTTTGCTCAACTGCTCAAAAGAAGGTAAGTTTCGATAGTTTGTGACGATTTTCAGTGTGTTTTGTTTTGCGTGAAAGACTTTCTGTAAGCTTAATTTATGCTTCCGTAAGCATTTTTCACGTCTCTTCCATTAGCGACCATGTTGTCTATCTGTTGAGTACACAAAAGTCAGCTGAAACGTCTACATAAATAGCACCAAAACAATTCCTCTAGAAGAGAATGATAATTTAACGGTACCCCGGTTACGCCTTGCAACTCCTTACCGTAGGTGAGAAACTCCATTTTTAACTTCTCCACATGCAGTGTTTCGTAGCACTGTTTTGGTTTACACTTCATACTACTCTGAAATAAATGCAATTCTGAGCCTCGGAAGCCTTTTAGGCTTATCTAGCTGGGCGACCCCCTCTACTACCTGATAAGACGAATTTGGCGGCTTGTAACGATGATTTACAGAAATTACGACATTTACAGATTCATGTATGAGTTAAACACAATGGTATAGAAAATACTTCCATAAACTATTCTTAATAATATTATTTTTTTAAATTTTCATAATCTAAGTGGATGTTGTCAATAAATATGTTCAACTCAATTAAATTCAGATAAATCCATTTTGAAATCACTGGTTATACTTCCAATGTGATTGGCTCTCAGCGGTACAATTTATTCACGAAACGCACCATTACTCTTAATCGCATCTTTTTCTCAGCCAATGAGAATGGGACAGTAAAACAAAACAACCAATCAGATATTAAGGCTTTTTTTAAAGTAGCCAGTCACATTGCAGGAAAATGAAAGACAAAAAAGCCATTGTTTGGCAACTTTGGCAACTTGGTTCAATAAATATTGGTACTAACCAAAATCTTGTAGTTCTTGTATCTACACTGTAGGCTATTAAATTGTGCGATTTCAAAATGGATCTAATGAAGTGGCAATTGAACTTTAGGGTCTGCAATTTTCGTCTGAAATCATAGTTTCGAGTCAGGATGGACGAGATTCAAAGCAGTAAACACAACAACTTTTTATTCTAGCGAGAGAGTTCTACAGACAGGATTCCGATGCGCATGCGCGCATGTAAACTATGACATCCCCCTCTTTCTAAAAGGAGCTACGAACTTGCACAAAGAAACTTAATAGTAAGGAAACAAAGATCTTGTGGAACATGAAGATCAGATATTACAAATGGCCTTCAACGAAACTTAGCAATCAAAGCAACAACACAAATTGTTATTTTTTTAGTTCAGTCTACAAGTCCAATCTGTCAGGGGGCTTGACAAGTCTTGAAGATCTGCGGAGCGGGGCTTCTGGAGTTGGACATCTGAACTGTGGTTGTCTGGTAGGTGCTTCAGAGGCCAGTGTGGTCTGTTCACAGCTGTCACCTGAGATGCTGGGCATGGCACTGCTGACTTGATTCAGGGGTGCTGCTGGTTCATCACTGGGGATGTTTTGCATACAAATGTTCTCTCCTGGTGGTCGAATATGACTGCAGGTTCGCCTTAGGGTACTGCCATGTGTCTGGTGACCATGTATGAGCGAGGGGCCTGTGTGCTACACTTGACAATACCAAGTTCCCACTTGTGGTCATGTGGGTTAAGTACACATACTGGGTCATCAGGGCGTATGTCAGGAAGGGGCTTAAAGGACTTGTCATATTGTGATTTTTGCTCATCTTGTCATGCTTGGAGCTTGGTGTTTACCTCTCCATCTGCGGATAATGACAGGCCAGGTTTGGATAAGGAAGGGAGGTTTGCTTGGTATAGCACGCTGAAACTTGCTGTAATAGTCAGATAACAGCAAATAGGGTGAGTTGCTCCAAAAGAATATGTCACATCCGAGTGTGTGCCAGGGTTTCTGTGGGATGTCATGAGGCATGAGGAGCTCCTTTAAGTTCATATTTTGATTATGCTGACATGGAGCACAGGATTTGACCATCTCCTCTATGTTGCAGTTTATGTTGACCCAGGACACCGAACCTTTGGCGCAGAGGTTGCATTTTTCTGCTCCTTGGTGTGCATAGTGTAGTTGCTGCAATACATCTGCCTGTAGGCTCTTGGGAATAAGAATGCGTGTACCCTTCAGGATTATTCCATCTGCAACTGTTAATTCGTCATGATAGTTCCAGAATGCATGAAGGTGTACTGGGCAATCTGATCTTGTGTCAGGCCATCCTTGGGTGATGACTGAACGAAGTGAGAGAAGCTTTTCATCCTTGGCGGTTTCTTCCTTAATCTGTGCGAACCTTGTTGGGCTTGCATTTAGGTGGAGGTGCAGTTCATGGACAGACACATCCAGCCCTTCAATTGTGTCACCAGGGCAGGGACTGATCCTGGACAATGCATCAGCCAAAGGGATGTTCTTTCCTTGTACATACTTGATTTCAGCATCGTAGTTCTGAACCCTAAGCATCATTCTTGCAATTCGTGGAGGAGCTGTCGTGAGGTGTTTCTTGAAAATTGCCTCTAGCGGCTTGTGGTCTGTCTCAACAGTGACACTTCCATATACATAGTACTGGAACTTCTCAAGACCATGTACTACGGCTAACATTTCTCTCTCGATGTTTGAATATCGTGATTCTGTCTCTGTCCAGAGCTTGCTTCTATATTCAATGGGGCCCTTGTCTTGAAGGTTGCACCAAGGCCACATGAGGATGCATCAATTTGAATGATCACTGGCTTTGTGCTCTCAAAGTATTGTAAAGAATTGGCTGATGTAATGGCTTTCTTGATCTTGTCTACAGCTTGCTGGTGCTGCCACTGAAACTTGCTGCTTCTCTTGTTGAGGTCCCAAAGGGTGGCTGAGTGTGATGCTAGGTTGGGCAGATAACGGCTGAGAAACTGTGTCATGCCAAGAAAGGTTTGCAAGTCGGCAAAACTTGTGGAGGGGTCCATGCTGCTGATAGCTTCCACCTTCTGTGGGTCTGGTCTGAGTCCGCTTGAGCTGATGATGTGGCCAAAGAATGGTATTTCAATCTGTACATCTTATCTTGCATTTGTCTACATTGAAACGGAGACCAGTTTCACGGGCACGTCCCATGACTGCTTTCAGGTTTGCATCATGGTCAACGAGGTCACAATCATAAATGACGATGTCATCAGCGATGCCAGTTACACCAGTGAGATCTCCAAAGGTTTCATCAACTTTCTTCTGAAAGATGTCCTGGGCACATATCAGACCGAAGGGAAGCCGAAGGAACCTGTATCTGCCATGAGGTGAGTTGAAGGTTGTGTACAAGGAGCTGGCATGATCGAGTTCCAATATCTACTTCGGGCATCAACGATGCTGAAGTATTTGGCTCCATTCAACTTTGGAAGTACATCGTCTAATGTTGGGGTACAGTGATGTGGGCGCCTGATGGCGTGATTGAGATCTTTTGGGTCTAAGCACAGCCGAAGCGTACCATTGGCCTTGGTTACACAAACTAATGAGTTCACCCAGTCGGTGGGCTCATCTACCTTCGTTATGATGCCTTGCTCGACAAGTGCATCAAGTTCTCTCTTCAGAGGCTCACGAAGTGCTTTAGGCACATGTCGCGGTGGGTGGATAACTGGTGGAACCGTAGGGTCTAGGGTGATGTGAAACTCTCCTTGGAAGCATCCAATTCCCTGGAAGCAATCCTGATATTGGCAAAGAAGCTCTGACCTTGCATCTGCATTGCCTTGTGGATTCAGCATAGGTGATGTTTCAGCCTGTGTAGTCGAGATACCATAGTTGAGGGTGATGAGCTTTATATCACAACAGGTTGGGAGACCCAGAATTGTTGGGCCTACAGTGTTCACTACATGGAACGCATATGATTTGGAGTGGCTGTGGTGTGACAGGGTGAGCTCACAGATGCCATAGTGCAGTATGGTGTGGCCCCCGAAGGCAGTAATCATTGTATTTGAAGGAGTTAGTCCAAGGGGTGCACCCTCTGGGCTGTAGCTCGACTGTGGACACAGGCGTTTGTATATGTCTATGGGTATGACATTTCCCTCTGCTCCAGTATCGATTTTGCATAGTAGTGGTGCTGTGACTTGACCTGAGTCTACTTGTAGCTGTAGTAAAGCTTGTGTATCATTTTCAGAGACACTGTTTATGTCTAAGGAGTGGAAGTACAGTTGTGGGGTGTCCAGCATGTGTGGTGTGTTGGTGTTCTCTGGCAGTGGAACTTCAGCACTTTGGTCAGCTGTGTCAATGGTATGGATGTTCTCCCTTTTCTTTTGCCACCGGTCCTTGGGTTGTTCATGGCCTTGTGGCTTTATTCCTGGGCGAGAGCGGCATACAGCCTTCCAGTGATTGTATTTGCCACAAGCTTCACACTTAGTTCCATAAGCTGGGCACAGAGATCTCCGAGTTAGGTCATGATGATTTCCACAATTCCCACACCTTTCATCTTTGGCTTGGTTTTCCTGTATTCCAGGCTGTCCTGTGTGTGGGTCCTGCCTCAGGGCATTCACTGTTGTAGTTTGAATGCCTCTGATATCCTGTAGCTGGTTACTCGTAGCCTCTTGGGTTCTTGCAATATTTATTGCTTTGTCAAGTGTCAAAGTGTCATCGTGTTCAAGAAGTTTTGACTGCACACGTTATTTGATCCAAAGATTAAAGCATCGACAATATGTTCATCACAGTTTGTGTACTTACATTCTTTTACTACGATACGGACTTTCTTGAGGAAGGAGTCGAAGTTTGTAGCGGGCGAGTCTGAAATTACTTCTCGGTGCCACATAGTTTTCGAATTTTGCTCAGTATGTGCTGAGTTTCTTCTTTTCGGCGGCTGTTAGCGTCCACGTGGAGGCTAGTTCTCGGCCTTCGTCACCTAACCAAATCAGCAGAGAAGTACAGTTGGCAGAGACCTTTGAATTTTCTGAGGGCTTGCGGTGCGTCAGATGAGGACCAGTCCATGTGGGGAATTCGTAATCCGGCTAGTTACGCAGAGCATCCCACTTCTGACACCATGTTGTAGTTTCGAGTCAGGATGGACGAGATTCAAAGCAGTAAACACAACAACTTTGTATTCTAGCGAGAGAGTTCTACAGACAAGATTCCGATGCACATGCACGCATGTATAAGACCGCATGTAAACTATGACACTTGTTATTGCAAATCAAACTCACACTGCGCGCACGTTCGATTTTGAAATCACACATATGATTTCAGACCAAATTGCACTCCACTCAGTTCAGTTAACATAATTTTTTATTTTACGTTATATAAATATAGACAGGACCCTGTGCACGCTGTGATTGGTGACAAACCTATGTTTTATCAGAGTATAAAACAAAGAAAAAGCATGTGTTACTTAAGGAATAGAAAACATGTACCATGTTTCTATTGAGTTTTAGTATAAATCTACTAGCGTTCTATCACGAATTCATGACGTCGTCTGATTGGCTACACTACTCGTGTTCTATTCTGTGATAGATAATGAGTAGCGTAACAGCATGCACTGGGGACCACTTTGTGTTTGTGAAGTGTCTGTGAAGAGGATTTAAATGAAAGTTTTGAACGACTAGTAGATTTATACTAAAACAATAATAATTATTATTCCCTCTCGATTTCTATGCATGCTAGTTGACTCAGCCTGCGCCCTCGTCAACTATCGCACAATAGAAATCTCGAGCTCATAATCTAATTGTTAAATAGAAACACAATTGGAAGTTGGGCGAACGAGAAATGCTGTGGGAACACAAGCCACTTTTTCAAGTTCTCCCAAACTTTCACTAGTGTTTTTATAACTTGATAGAAACACAGAGAACATTTTCAATATCTTTTAGAAAACACCGCAACAAGAAAAAAGAAAACAACTTGTTAACTTTCATTATCAAAATGCAAATTCTCTTATGTCAACATTCTCATTATGTCAACAGCTCGTGCTAGTTCTGTGTTTCCATCAAGTTATAGAAACACGATTTTTAACCAATCAGTGCATATATTTTATTAGAGCTGTTGTTTAATGTCTTGCTCGTGTAAAATCTGTATCATAAAGCAAATGTAGAAGCCTATGCTGTGTATTACACTGTGATGAAACACTCTGGACATTTGAGAAAACTCAAGACAGGTAGAAACACTCGCCTGCAGCTAAGTGTTTTCTACAGTTCCCTCGTGTTCTCAAATGCCTCTTACGTTTTATCACAGTGTAATGCCCGGCTTAGGCTTCTTTAGTAGTTAACTATAGATAACATTTACACAGAGTTACTATAAAATAAAATAAAGGAGGGAAAATAAATAACAGTGATATTTGGTCATAAAAGTTAAGGTTGTTAAGTGTACAGTGTCCAAAGTAGTAGAAGCTGTCTAGTTGGACAATGTCATGGTCATCTGAATGGCAGCTAGTACCCTAAAAAAAAATAGGTCGGTACTGCAAACTTGTGTGTGCGTAGTATCCATTTTTCTTTTCTAAATTTTTCGTTGAGGAAATTAAACTGGACTGCTTATAGGAAACAGGTTTCTTTACCAGGATAGGGTGCTGTTCCATACCCTTCTTCCTCACGTTTTTTGCCACCTGATCCCTACCCTTTCATCGTTTATGCCTGCAATGCAGGCTATACTGTCACTGTATTTGTTAGTGTGACCAGGCCCGTATCAGGATTTTATGTGGGGGTGCTAACAAGGCCAAAGTGGACCAAACCACCAAAATGTATTTTTTTATTCTCTGATCCATTTATTTAGGAAAGTTGCAATCCATGAGAAATTGTAAGTACAAGTGTTTGAATTAATTAATTATAAAGGACTAATAGGCCTCTTGCACTAAGAGGTCACGTGACCAATGCCTCCCTTAAACAGTGAGTTGTAATATTACTGATGCCAAAAATTGACAGAACACATAAAAATTATCTTACACCCGAAATTTGAGAGGAAACGCACTTAAGGGAGATATTTTATGGTACTTTGATTTTTCAACAAATTAGTATGATTTGTATTGGCTGCCATATTGGAGGGCATACTCTTGCCCTCCAACATGGCGGCAACAAACTACTTTTTGTTTATATCTTGTTAAATTTTTGCTAGTTACGTTCAGATGTGCTATAAACCTTACCACATCATCTTTTCAACATTTTCCGTGAAGTTTCAGTGCAAAATTTGTGTCAGAAAACGGTAATTCATAATTTTAAAAATCAAGTTTTGGTCACGTGACCAGCTACGGACTTTCTCATTTTAAAGCAAACGGTGCGGGTTTGAAAAACCAAATCACTATTATTTTGTTTAAGAGATGACCCACTAATAGTGTTTCGAAGGCAAAATCATGTAACTTTCATTTTCATAAAAACGATGTCACATGACCTTTTAGTGCAAGTGGCCTATTTTATGTTGTAACATGTATGGTACATCAAAATACTGCGGAACTGATCCCTCAGAATAGTCCCGAGCTCCAGCCTCCATGGGTGTTTGGTGGCAAACAGTTTAACCACCTCATCCAAAACAATTTTAACCTGATAATGTATGTGCATTATAATTGCGAGGGACGACAGCCTTTCCGTGACATGACCGGGAATAAAATGTACAGTTTTGGCTGAGAAATATTCTGGGATTTGCATATTCATAGTTTCCATATTCTTGTTAAATTTCAGACGTTGAAGGCTTGTGTCACATAGTAAAAAAGGAATCAAACATTCTCAATTATTAGATTGACACCGAAGGTCCAAGTAACAATTTGACGCTTAAAATGTCTCTTCACAACGCTGTACGTACAAACAACATTGAAGAAGTTCAAAAGCTATTACAGGAACATAGAGTGGATGTTAATGTAAGGGATTCTTTTGGTAATACCCCCTTACATCGTACGAAAGATAAATCCATAGCTTCTCTGTTGCTTAATGCTGGTGCTCAACCGAACTTGCAAAATGTGGAAGGCGATACAGCTCTTAATAGTTGGCATGTGTTGAACTTGGAAAACTTCTCATGCTTCACTGGTCCATCGGACCAGTTAGAAATTACAGGTTTGTTTTCTGATCATCGCAAACTGTTAGATATCATTTCTTTGTTGTTGGAAGCTGGCGCATCACCCAACATACAGAATAAACATGGCTATAACAGTCTCCATTCGCTGTTTGTCTATGGCGGTACTGCAGGTTTAAACTTAGAACCAGAGTTGATTCATGATTTGATGTTGCTTCTTCTTCAATTTAATGTCGATGTGAATATGGTGGATTTTGAAAAATGCACTCCTTTGCATCATGCCGTCAAGGAGCCTCACGTCACCAATGCTGAAGTGCTCATTAGTTCAGGCACTCAAGTTGATGCCCAAGACTATCGAGGAATGACCCCACTGCAGCACATGTTTTACTCTGATAACACAGAAATGATCCAACTCCTACTGCGAAGCAGTGCTAGTGTAAATTCACAAGACATGGATGGCCGCACTACGCTGTCCTCAGCAGCAGAAGTTGGTAATGAGCCTGTGGTACAATTACTTTTGCAAGATTCAGGTACGTGTGTCAACCTTGCAGACAAGAATGGAGTTACCCCACTCCACCTTGCTGCTGGGTTTAAACACGTAAATGTGACTGAAATGCTGATCCGAGCTTCAGCTGACCTAAATGCGCGCGATGTTTTGAATGCAACTCCGCTCCACTTTGCAGCATATGGAGGCACACCAGAGATAATTACCTTGCTGTTAGAGGCTGGTGCAGATCCTAAGCTGACAGACAACGCTGATTGGCTTCCAGCTCAGTATGCTCTGTCAAGACATTATTATCACACTACTTTAAGATTTGGGGAAGAATACTGTCATGATATTGCAAAAAATGTGCTGAATCATATGAAGATTAAACAGAGCACTACAACTGATGACATTATTGTCCAAAGCCTTCCAGCTGATGATATTTTTACTATGATTATCCCGGCTTCTAAAGTGTACTCAAACGCGTTTGATTCGTCCATTGTACCACAAGATTTGAGAGATTATATGAGCGCCAAATCTGCTGGAAATGTTCCTGGTTATTTACACAGTATGTGTTTTGTCCCAGGAGTGGGACGGATTCCCACACACATGGCAGAAGTTGAGAATATGAAGCAAAGTATTGAAAAATTCATGTCTAAGTGGGTGGAGAAAATTGCTGAAATTGATGACAGGTTCAAAGGCACCTTGCTCCAATCTGGAAGTGTTTACGAGGGGACAAAGGTGGGCGATCCAGATGAATTTGATTACATGCTGTGCCTAGAAAGGCTGGCCCAGGTTTGCTCCATCATGTTTTACCAAGACACGAAGTATGATGAAATAGCAGTTCACAAAAGGGTGGATGAATCACTGGAAGGTGACTATGAGAACCTTTTTGATGGAGAGCAACTCGAAAGTGGTAAGGTTATGAGTATGTTTGTAAATGTGGCTAAGATAGCATTGACACTCCTCGACCAAACCATGCTAGCCAGGGAGATGTACGTGGAAAGTCTCACAGAACATACTTTGGTTGACGATTCGTGGACTCTCTCTGGAACTGTAACCTGTAATCTGAAATTCAAGTGGACTGGTTTGTTTTACAAACAGCTCGTGATAACTGTGGATTTAGTTCCTGCCATTCCTGTCCACCATTGGCCTGAGATGGCCCGAGAAGTGGGCAGTCTGCTGACAGAAGATATTAAATCCCACGGATGTCATTTGGTTCCAAAGGCGGGATATTGGAGGCTTTCATTCTCCTTGGCAGAGCGACTGATGATGAACAGTCTATCACCGGAGCAGAAGTCAGTATTCATTGGAGCAAAAGTTATGCTACACCCTGCCGTGTCTTGCAAGATAGTCATATATGATGATTCCGAGATCTCAGATGATGCGGAAATTGGACTAGAAGATGATGGCCACATAGGCGCAGCATGTTATGCAACAGATGACCTTAATCAGAATGTACATGAATTTCAGAATGTAAAACGAGAGGCCACTGATGTTAGTGGTTATGAGACAATGAAAAAGATGCAAGATCATGAAGAACTTGACCATGATGCTCACAACAGCGACAGCCCAAGCCTTCATGAGGAACACAAATCCTCTTCGCTTTCCTTGCTAGCCACCATAGTAGGCAAGACGGTGTTGTCTCAATCTGGTGATATCAATACTGTGCTAAAGTTGTCCAGTGCTCAAGATGGCGAAATGTTGCAAAAGTGGATGCAGAGTAATACTGATAGAGCAACGATTGCTTTATCTACAGATCCTGTACAGAAATATGCTGAACAAGAAGAAGCTGTGGATACCTCTGAAGATGGCAGCGATGTCCCTGTGAAAACACTTCTTCCTTTTGACGTTTTGTCAACGTATCTGCTTAAGAACTTGTTTTTCAATTGCATTGAGGAAAACAAGAAGTATACAACTGGAAAAACAGTGACAACTGGAGAGATATTTAGCAAGCTGTTTGGGTCGTTAGGTGAATCTTGTCCAGTTCCCTATTATTTTATACCGGGTCAAAATTTTGTGGGACTGGAAAGATTAACTAATCATGATGAAAGAAGTGAATTAGTTTTAGTTGCCATGGTGATAAACTGTTTGGTTAATGACACGTGTTTAGATGTTTCAAAAACAGGCTGATAAGTGCTTAGGTTGTGTTGGATTCTTTGGTTTGTAAGTCCTGAGCAACTCAAGTAACCCAAATCTCAACCTCCCAGTAAAAAAAAGAGGCCAATCCCACCTCCCATTTTACCCCTTCAGGCCCATTTCGTTTCTTTGATATTGTGGTAAAAAACAAATCGAATGTGGTTTAGCGTGGTATATGGTCTTATCGACAACGGTACGCGTCATCGCAGTGGTCAAAATTTGTTGCGGACTCACTCGGCTGCGCCTCGTGAGTTAACTCCTAGTGGGTTGTCTGATCGCGATCTGTTAGCGATCCTTACCTTGTTGTTGGATGCTGGTCCATCGCCCAGCACGCAAAATAGGTTTGGTTTTAACGGTCTCTATTTGCTTTTCGAGAATGCGGGTATTGCATGGTCAAACGCGCCGGACTTTAGAGGATGTACTTCATTGCATTGTACTGTCAAGGAACCTCACGTGACCAATGCTGGGATGCTCTTGACTTCCGGAGCTGTAGTTGATGCCCAAGACTACCGAGGAATGACCCCACTACTGCAGCTGCACAACTCTGATAACACAGAAATGATAAAGCTACTTCTGCAAGGAAATGCTATTTTAAATGCGCGAGACGACGATGGTCGCACTACTCTGTCCAGAGCCGTAGAGGTTGGTAAAGAACCCGTGGTGCAGTTGCTTTTACAGCACTCTGGTTCGCGACCGTACGCGTGTCAACCTTAAAGATAAGAATGGCGTTACCCCACTCCACCCAAATATCGCGTGTTTTGTCCGACAAACGTAGCAAATTCTCAGTCGTAGGTACAAAGACCAAAAAAAAACAAAGTTTCGATTTTTGCAGATTCCGAAGGTCATTTGCGAATAACTAGTTTCCATCCAAGCCCCCGTCAATCTGAAATATCTTTTCATTTTCTCACAGGTCAATTTTTGAAAAAAATCCTGACTTCGGCTACGAAGTAAACTCGACCTTAAATTTTGAATATTTTTTGAAGGTGCTCGAGTCTTTTTTTTTCTCATAAAGCTACATCTTTTCTTTTTAACAAAATAATTTTTCTTCATGTGGTTTGCGCTTTAAAAGACGAACCACCTCCATTTTCGAATAATTCAATTTAGGACTTTTTTCACGATTTATTGAGGAAAACGTATTTCGTAGCAAATACGATGGTTTGATGACATTAAAACACGTAAGAGGAACTTGCCCTGAACGAGCCAAGAATTAGTATCTTTCTCTGATTTCGTTATGCTTAGTCTCATGTTAAACCTTTTGTCTTCCTCTTTTGTGAGCTAAACTTTATGTGATTCCGTAGTAAAAGAACTCGCCATAAGGTTAAAAGGCTCCCGCCGCCCCCGGCTGCCGCCATAGATTTCCGATAAAACTTGGTGTGCTATTGTTACAAGACAAGGAGAAATTATTAAAAAAATAATAATAAGAGGGGGTCACCGTGCTTGTTTTCACGAAACAATGCTGACTTTTGGTGATCTCCGTGTGCAACTAATAAATGCGATTATTTTCCAATGCGGCGTGTTATATCACACATATAGTTCGACTTTCTTTGATTGTTTATTCATCTACGTCCCAGAAAAAAATATCTTCAAATACCCTGCATTATTAATTAATATTTTTATCCTCTAAAGGAAACATAATTTGGACTTGCTCTATTGGGCCCGTTACGTCTCTGTCTGTACAGTATTTAATTCATTTCCCAAAAAAGTAGATTTCTACCAAATTTTTTGTCAGTTATTGCGGATATTGTTTTCACCGAATTTATAAAATAAAAAGTGGGGGTCACCCTGCTCGTTTAAGAGAAAAGGAGCATTTAAAGTTTTAGCTTCAACAACGTTTTTTCAGCCGAGTTCCTCAGAGGCTGATTTCCGGGGCAATTTTGGCCACTTTTCAATCTCTCTTTTAGCAACGTACAATTAACTTCAGACATCATCTTTGTAATGCACTGCCCGTAGGTTTTTATGGGTAACTGGGTGAAACCATTTGCTCAAGGAAATTTTTCGTTAGGCTGTGGCTGTCATTACAACTTCCTATTTGAAGCATATGGGAAGCAACCTATAAAGGCCTGTGTTCGAGACCTTATATTTTCCATGCCCATGTTTTATATCATGAAGTCTTAATATCTCTCCAAAGTTCAGCCCTTGGTTTAGTAATATAAAGAAAAAAATTCTAAGGTTGAGGCTTTTTTTACTAAGAAAAACTTACGAGAGGATGACTAACCAGGCCACTTACGGTTAAAATTTCAACAATGCGTGTCGGTAAAAACCAGCTATTTAATTTCGATTAATGCCTTTTTTTTTCTTCTTCTAAGTTATGATTTAAAGCCCCGGAAGCTAATTGAAAATTCAGATTGATTCATGCGTACGTGACGAGGTCGCGATATGCCAACTTCGGTGTAGTTTGCTGGCTATGATTCGTCTCAGTGATACTTTAGAGAATGATTAGGTAAAGAACTTGCATGAGAACCTGAAGAACTAGTGGATAATGAATGTTATATACAGATATTTATTCATACCAAGTCCCCCTGTGCAAACGGCCTAGGTATTATAAATTGGGGACGTCTAAGACGTTGCGTTTTCCTCGCCAAGTCGCCGAATGTCTGACTAAATTTCCAGAAAATGTCTCACAAGAGCACTTTCCCTTTTTTATCGTGATTTTTCCTTTATTGCTTTCTTAGTACGCAAAGATCATGGCGGCAACCAGACTAAATCAGTGTACTGCATAGCAAAGATTGGACAGGGAGGAGTGGATTTTCCTTTAAAGACCTCTGATTTGATAACCTGATGAAGTACAATATTTTAGCTTTCTTGGAGCACCTGCGAACTTGTACTTTTTTTGGCACCCCAGCTGTAGAATTGGTGGTTTACCCCTATTTTAATAATAATAAACGATAATCCTCTGGTATGCTTGCTGTAGGTAATATGGTATAAGACCCTAGGCCTAGTCATGACTTACCATATCCTACAGCAAGCATACTGGTCGTCCTGAGGATTATCGTTAAAAGGATAAAGGAAAAATCCCGATAGAAAAATGGAGAGTGTTCTTGTCCGTGTGTCTTGAAATTGAAATGATAAATCACATGATTTACCCCCTGTGTAAGAGATCATTAAAACGCGATGTCACTGGTTAGAATATAAGCAGTCCCTCTTTCCCGCCCAGTGAGTGAAAAGACGCTAAAGGTATTGAACAACACGTATGTGGCTAAGACATAAAAGGCATACCTCGGGCACTGTTTACACAGAAAAGGTTCATTTTTAATCGCATAGCTTTCGATGAAGTACGCCTTTCGTTTACATGTCGCCGATCGAGACCACTTCTGAAACCGGCCCATTTTCAAAACGTCAAACGAGGAGCGTTTTCAAAATGATTCGGTTCCATTCGTTCTTTAAACGTTTTTAAAACTGTTTGACGCACCGCGTTAGGGTCTTGCTGGATTTGGGACTGCCCCTGTTTCTCGTTCATTCTTAAGGAAAACTTGAGCTACAAGATCTACACTCGGAACAGAATAATTTTTTCTTCGATTTGTGCACGTGTTCATAGTTATAGTTAGTATAGCTACAGTTTATAGTTACAACTTTAACTTAAAGGAGCAGTGTCACGGGGATTTTGCTGGTTTTGGTCAATTCTGAGCTAAAGTCGTTACTTTGAGGCTTTAATCCTAAACAAGGTGCTTCTGTAAAGCTACAACGAAAATATGAAATGAATTTTATCACAGAGGGCTAACCATAATAAATTTCTTGAGGATTTTTGGAACACGTAGCATCAAAACTTGAAAAAAATTGGCCAAGTTTCGAGTTTTAATCTATTTCCATCTATGCCATCTGAAGCGACAGGCGACAGGAAACAGTTTCAGTACCTTCAAATAGTTTAAAAATGGAGTAATTGTAGTCAGGAGATGACATAGGTGATGAAAGTGTTGTTTTTGTCGCTGACTTGTATATTATGGTAAGACGTATATTCTGTACACCATTCCGGTTTCATCCTGCTGCTTGGGTCGAGGAAAAAAAAACCCAACCCATACAGACCGTTACCTTGATTTTCTCTCTCACCACCCCTCGTGCCACAAAAGATCAGTGGTTAACACGTTACTCCTTCTCGCGAGAAACATTCCCTTCACGAGTAAAGGAAAACGCGAGGAGGCGAAAAGAGTAAAAGCCGTGCTTCGAGAGAACAATTACCCGTCTGGCTTTATCAAGGAATGCGAAAGAGCGCTGGCAAAAAACCATCTCAGCCTACCACGAATGGTTATGTAGTACTTCCGTACGTTAAGGGCATCTCTGAAAGAATTAGTCGCGTGCTAAAGCAACAATGTTTGCGAGTGTCATACCAGCCACAGAGAACCATTAACAGTCTTTCCTCGACCCAAGCAGCAGGATGAAACCGACCGTCCATCATCTGGAATAGTGTACAGAATCAATTGCAGGCAATGCGATTTTGTATACTATGGCCAGACCGAAAGAGCACTGAAGACGCGGGTTTCTGAGCACAAGAAGGCTGTTCTGATGTTCGACCATAACTCCTAACTTGCGTGCCACGTTCACGAGCATCACCATCAAATGGATTTTGAAAACGTTGAAGTCGTCGGACATGAGGTACATTACCATCAGCGGCTTTTTCTGGAGGCTTGGATGTCCGTAAAAGACCCGAACGCTGGGAAGGATCACATGGCCATCCCTGAAGTCTACAAGTGCCTTGCACCCACTTAAATTCTCTCGAGTCACGCGCATACAGCGCGCGCAACGTTTCAATTTAAACGTCTTTAAATCGCGCGTAACATCAAGCAGTGTTTTCAACTGATGAAGGCTTAAGAGTTAGCCGAAACGTCCTACCATAATATACAAGTCAGTGACAAAAACAACTCTTTTATCGACCTTCAAATAGTCTTTAATAACAAAGATCATTATTTTTGGAATTCAATTGATGCGAAGACACCTTCCAGCTTTTTATAAGGTTGCCAAATAGCGTGACAATGCCCCTTTAAGGACCTTCGCGCCTAAAAGTTCCCACGAAAAAATTTTTTTAAAAAACTTTGACTGCAGATAGAAAATGATAAGATTGTCACCGAACTCGTTTTGAATGTAAGGCGTATCAAAGACCATAGCATTTCTTGGATTTTCGGTCACTCGAGGCGATTCTGGCCGGATTCATCACTGTCCGCATATATTTAGTTGAAGAATCATATCCAAGTATTAGTATAATGAAAAGAATCAGAAAAGAAAGTGATCTGCCGAAAAAAAGTTGTTGTCACAGAGCATCCAACAAAAATATTCGCACACAAAGTTAACGCGAAGGTCATCAGTTCTATATTTTATTGACTCGGTGCGCGCGCTTGAAATACATGACCATGCAGTTGTTCGAAGGCCGATTAGCACTTAACCAAGGGTTAGATTTAACGCGGCTTTCTTTTTCTTTCTTCAAAAGAATTTTCTAGGATAATTTTCTCAAGAGCATGTAATCATTAACCTGTCGACGGAAATTTAAGAATAAAACTGAATTTGCTTTTTAAGCTTTCAAATCTGAATTCAAATTTCGCAGTAATCCTGGGTAACTATAACCCAACTTTGAACGACCCGGCCCTGGAGTTTCGAAATGTTATACCCCGTTCTAGAAATCGCCTCTTAAATGGATACCTCGTTCTAAATCAGGAGCTTCAAAATCACGACCCCATTGGGCGGCACTTACCCTTATAGGTTACCTTTACCTTTTGACTCTTGGTTCTACTGCTCATGCTCGGATTGTCAACCAACGAAAACTCAAAAAGAAGTTCATAAATATGATGTGGGTCTGGTGGTTAAAAACAGGCAAAAATAGAAAACTTAATTTAACCGCGTTAAATATACAGTCGACTCCCGGTAACTCGAACCCTCGCTAACTCGAACCTCGCGCTAACTTGAACCAAAATCGACTTCCCCTGGATTTCCGTCATACATTCACTGTGATTTTACCCTCGGTAACTCGAACTCCCGCTAACTCGAACCAATTTTCGTTTCCCCACAGGTCATTTTCTATATAATGTTACCCTCGATAACTCGAACCATGTTTTGAGCCCTCAAAAAGACGGCTATTTTTTGTTACGCTACGTTGTGATTTATAATATAGAAGTATCTTTTAATTTTCACTTGACATTCTACAATTAAATGTGATTAAAATGTTCACCGTGCAGTAAAAACTGTTTTTTGCCTTACTCTCGGCTATTTTCTTTTGAACAGTGCGATAACTCGAACCTTTTTTCGATTTCCCTTGAAGGTTCGAGTTATCGGGAGTCGACTGTATGCGAGAATAAAGTCAACAAGAGAAAGAAAACACAGCTAAAGAGTTTGGAACAGAGAGAGAAAAAAAAACAACAAAACGCACACATGCAACCAGCCTAAGAATACGTAGCCTGACTTGGAAAATAAGAAATAAGGGGCCGACCATTCAACTCTTTAGGGAGGGGTGTGGGTGATTTTGAAAAAAGATTTCATGCACGCTCTTGTCGGAAAAAATATTGCGTGCAGAACAAATGTAATAGAAAGCTTATGGGGAAAAAATATCCTATCCGCCAGATTGTTATAACTAGTTGTAATCAAAGATTATCGTTGCGTTCGACGTCGTAATTTTAATAAAGATACCTTAAATGATTTCCCTATCTGACTTTCAACCTCTGTCTATTGGAAAATCAACATTTTTTCATCAACAACCGGGGTTTTACAGAAAGATTTTTCAATGGCAAAGTCCCGGGGGCAAAGTCCATGCCATTCTGATTGAAGAGGTCCCGGTACAAACTACGTTGCGTGACGGCTCCAATTTCCGTAGACTCACAAGTTAAAAAACTAAAATATTTAGATCAGCCTTCAAATTTCGTGCTAAATATTCTCACATTAGCTTGCAATGTTTAAGCGTCAAAGCCAATTTGTAAAAGTACATTTTTTACGAACATATTCTGAGCAAGAAGTTCAAATATAAGTAAACATTTGCAATCGCGTGCTCGTTCACCGTAAACAAACTCCGTGCGACTGATTCGAGTATTTCCCCTGGCTTGATTAATAAAGTAGTCAGTATTTATATTTCCGTTCCGTGGTTCAGGTTCACTCTTATGGACCCTGCCCTCAGAGTACTCTTCATTCCAAACAATAATCGACTGGATAAGACTGACCTTTTCTGTCGTGGCTGGAACTAAATCAACAAATACAATCAAATACAGCTGGGGCTGGCGAATGGTAAAATCCGCTTCTCGCCGAGACGCCGAGACCCTTGTTTGAAAATCCGAGACCGAGACTTCACAGTTTTAACAAAATCCGAGCCCGAAACTCTGTACGAAGAAAACCGAGCCCGAGACTTCAAAATCCGAGCCTGTTTCGAAAACTGTTCGCAGCGAGACATGAGCTACATGATATTCTAAGATCGATAAGCAGTGATAAGTCAAGAGTTCCAAAATGGTACGCCATGATGACTAATCTTCGACCTAAATACCCAACTTGTCGCGCCTACTTATTCGAAAGACTGCTATCGTACGTTTTTAATCAAATAAACAATTTTATCATGGTTTTGATCAGAACCGTTCGCCAAAAAACAAAAATTCGAGACTCCGAGACACAAAGAAACACAAGAAAACGAGATTTCGAGACTCATTCAAAACGCCTCCGAGATTTCGAGATTGGAATTAAAAATTTCCGAGACCCTGAATTTTCCGGGTGCCATTCACCAACCCTGCAGCTAGCCTAGGCGATCGTGTTCGTGGATATATAAAATAAACAAGGAAGCAGAGTCCAGAATTTGACCAGAAAGCACCCCAAAAGCGAAGAGAAGGTCAAACTCGATAAGGAAGCACACCAGGACGCGAGGCAAATCCTTCTGGAAACAAAGCACATGGCAACCTCGTTCCGGAGGCAGAGAAGATAGAGCCTGGGAACGAGGTTGAGCACATGGTCGATGAAAATTATGTCATCTTCCCTGAATAATTTCGCCCCTGAAAACTTTTTCGGGGGGGGGGGCGAAAATTGGTGTCGATGAACGGTCCAAAATTCTCGAATGCGACTGCATTATGAAGGCGTTCTTTGTCGAACGCCAAAAAAATTCTTGATGACCAGAAATCATCCACCCTCCCCTCAAGAGTTAAATGGTCGACCTCTTAGGACGGTCAATAGTTTCGTCACGTGACGAAAATCATTCCGTGCGCCAGTCAAGTCGAAGTTTATACTGCGTCGGTGATATAAGGGGAATGGCAGCAGTCAATAGGGCTTACAGAGCAGAATCCCACAATGACGAACACGGTTATGACCACTTACAATTCGACGTTATTCATCCAGCTGCAAACCGGGTTGATCGAGATGACAACAGACAGCAACAAGCGATGGAAAATATTATCAACATTGCGACTGGTCGGCGTATGCTCTTCGCTTTGATAGCTGTTTTTGCCTTGTCCTTCTTGGTAACGGTTGCTACGTTGATTTTAACTATAACACGGATGTCTGTGAAAGATGAAACTGAAGGAGCCAGTAAAGTCGAAGGTGATTTTTAAAGAAATCTTTTTCTTATGCACCTTTGTCTTTCCCAGCTATATAGACTTAGTAGTAGATGATGTTGTTTTTAAGCCTTGTTACTGTCTTCCCCTGTCTTCCCTGTCTTCCTGCATACTAAAAAAGTGTCTTCCTCCATACTAATGAGGTGCCTTCCTGCATACTAATAAAGCGTCTTCCTCCATACTAATGAAGTGTCTTCTTCCATACTAATGAGCGTCGCTCTTTTACAATACAAACAATAGACCTGCCTGGGCTTGCCCGCTAATAGTGAACCCTGGTTGAAAAACTCTATTATCTGTTCAAAATAAAAGCGCAAATTTTAACGAAAGCCTCATTCCTTTATTCAACTTGAACTCGCTGGAAATTTGAAAACTTTGTTCGATTTTCGAAACGTTTATCGTGAAGATGGCTTTTTTTCACCAACGTTATTGATCTGCAAGCTGCTTTGAACGCTCGGTTAACTGTCCGTGATTGGGAAACATTGACAAGCGCAAATTTTTGAACGCGGCATAATTTCAAAGGTTCTCTAGCTTTCTTTGAAAACGTTCTCCGATTTTCGAAGCCGGGTTCTTTTAATCCTGTTTGGCTCATGAAAATATCTATTATGTTTTTATCTGCACTCTCAGCTTTGCTAAGAAGAGAGAGAATTAATTCTTGGCTGCTCTTGTTTTCCGCTCCGTTAGTCACTACTTTCAGCCCTAGATTTGCATACAAACTCCAACGGAAAACTGAGCCCATGGGACAGCTCTACGATTGAAATTACAACAATAGAAGTTCGGAGGGCTAATTAATTGTCAACACGCGACAATAAATATTTTCGAACAACACGTTTGTTGAATATTACTTTTATTAGCGAAATGGTTCAAATACACAGAGATTTGAAATGAATTTAAAAAAGTACATTTATTGATAACGAAAGCTCCACAACGAAGTGTTTAACACAAGGTAAATCAGGAAATTAGAATGCAATGAACAATAAAACTGAAGTCCCCTAAACAAAGAAATAAACTCCAATAGAACAACACACTAGATATCGGTTTGACATACATTTTTTTTTATTGAGAACAAAACACAGTAGGTCTAGTCTTCATCTTGTGGAATGGGTTGCTTAACAAACAATCGATTAAGCAAGAATTTCCGCTTATCGATGGCTAGTTCTGTCGATTCTAACCAATCAAATCCATCTGTATCTTTGAGATCTTTTTGAGTTTCCATCACTTTTTGAAAGGTGTAATCTTTCTTCATCGCTCGCATCCACTGCAGATACTCTAACAGTACTTTTCTCAATTCTTTTCTGTAGAGAGGAAGGAGAGCGTTCTGCGCTTTAAGGTGAGCTACATTTTCCGAATCTCCGTTTCTTTTGTACTCGTCGACCAAAGCATTGAGCTGAACCTTGTGGCGATCCTGAGCTTCATCTAATGTGCGCGACCAAGGTTTTAAGTGCTCTGTCACTTCTTGGGAAGAATCCGTTTCTTGGCTAGATTGGGAAGAATCCATTTCTTGGCTAGATTGATAGTCTTCCCTGTCTTCGTAATATCCATTTCCTCGTTGGAGAAGGCAGTAATTATAACCGTCGCTCCAAGACATTTTAGGTTTAAACAGCACGAGCTTTGACAGCAAACTGAATGGCAAGTGGAGCTCTGCCTATAAAACAAGCACCGAAAATATGAAGCTTATGGGACGCGGTTTAGTGTGACAAGCTACTGGTAGTGCAGGCGGGGTTACTAAGCGCTCTTCTCTGTGTTCGGTCCTTCATCGTCTCCATACAAAGTGAGCCACTCAGGAACTGAATCTGCTGTTGTTTTATAATGTTTGATGTTATTGGCTGCTTTTCTAACGCCTTTTGGTAGAGATTTCAGTGATTTCTTTAGTCCTCTTGGTAGAGATTTCAGGGATTTCTTTACTCCCCTTGGTGTTGATAAGTGATGGACTATTGTGTCCTTTTCTTCTTCCTGCACTGATAGAGGTCTCTCACTTGTTGAAGGTCTTACTACCTGGCTCCTCTTTACTGGATAGATCATCACTCTAACCTTAGGTTGTAATTTCGCTTCTTGTAACCACTTCCTTCGATTGATATAATCTAATCCATGTACACATGCGAGATGATTAGACAATCTAACGAGATATTTTGATCCACAATTCGGAATTGGGCAATCACGGCACACGCGTTTGGTCATGTTAACAGTTCGAGATCTCAACAAAAATAAAACAGTTTCAGCGAATTTCAAACTTTTATGCGAAGGACAAAAAGGACCTAACACAGGACAAAAGGGCCACAACACGGGACAAAAAGGACTTTTGAGGGACAAAAGGGACAAAACGAGGCCATTCAGGACAAAAGGGCAGAAGGGGCACCTTTTTGGCTCTGTGTTTTTCCTTGGGCGCGCGTGGAATCTCGCGTGGAACACGCGCGCGTGGTTTGACAGAAAACAAATCATAGACTTGAAATATGAAACTGAACTATACTTTAGGAAAATATACAATCTATCAAATAAAAATAATTACATTTTTTTAAATATTAAGACTTTAGGAAAAGATACAATCTATCAGGGAGACAGGGGAAGACAGTAACAAGGCTTGAAAACAACATCATCTACTACTCTTTGGCCAAACGTAACCATAACTAACCATTTGCATACGGCTTTGCGCACAGAAGAGAACTTGATAGGTATATATTGACTCCAGGCAGCTAAAGAGCTAGTCTCTGAAATATTTTGAGTTCTTAATCCCACGTTGCACAAAAAGTATTCAATACATCAGGCTCATATTCATTGGCAGAGTTAATCCTAGTATGGCCTTTCAACATTCAGAACTGATTTATTTGTAGCTCCATCAGAAACTGAATTGCTTATGCTAATGAGGCAAATATTGTGAAGAAGGATTCCCATATTATCGAGATGCGGATTAAATTCTACAAATTGATGATCCAATTGATACTTATGAGCTAAAACCCAACCATTGTGGTGGAAGTTTTCAGTGTGAGCTTGCTTTTGAAGTTCTTCCTGTGTTTTTGAGTCGTTCGATCGATCAGTACCCCAAAATAACAGAGGCGACGGGGGGCTTCTAGAATATTTCCTTATCTCACACTTTTCACTTGAATTTGAGCAGTGTGTCACATGCATGTCCGGCCAAAAAGGGCATCAGGCCCGGTTTAAATTTTCCACTGCTTGTTGAAAAATTCAGCTCTCTCTGATCAAAACTGAGTAAAGTGTTAATTTGATTCTATGGAAAACACAGGTGACGAAGACGGCTGTGCTGTATTTGCCGCTGAGATAAAACAACACCTGATTGATCTAAAAGAAGACATCAGGGCTATTAAAGTAAATCAAACTCAAAGAATGGAAATTTTTGCTGTAAAACAAGAGCTGGCGGAGCTAAAGGAAGAAATTAGGACTATGAAAGTGAAGCAAACTGAAGAACGGGTGTTTGGTGGAGGTAGGTGCTTTAAAGTTGGTCGGTCAATCAGTCTGTGGCATTCGTATTGTAATGTGTACATGATGTCTATGGAATGTGCGCATTAGAAGAAATAAATTATTATTATTATTATTACTATTATTAAGGCAACCTCCAAAACACAGAAGTAAATATCGATTTATGCCGAAGTTAATGTTTACTTTGTTTCTTGGACGGAATTTTCCCTAAACAACCGTCCATCGTCAAAAGCCCTGGACGTGGAAAAAAGTTACCGTCAATAGTCAAAGCTACCAACCCATTGAGGCCCTCTTGAAAATACAAGGTGGTCGAATACATTTTATTCTCTTTGCACTGAGAGTCGTATCATGAGAATTCCCCCGACCTGGCAAACCTTAGTCTAATATGCTGCTTAGCCCCTAGCTAGCCTCGATATAGCCGATAATTTCTAGACGCCATCACTGGTTTCCCCGCGAAATGACCTCTGGGGAGCAAGTGCAGAAGTTCTATACTGATGACGCGACACTTCCCACACCTGGGTAATACTTGTGATTGGTTGAGCTGCGGGGGAAACTTGCCTCGGCCAACCGGAAGCACTACGCACTCAGACCTGGGTAGTGACGCGTCATTTCGCGGGGTAATCGGTGGGGGGGGGGGGGGGGGGGCAAGGATTGGTAGCTTTACGAAATGTCGGTTGTTTTCTCAGGCTACCTACCTAGCCCCTCGTTTTCCCCACCCCATCTACCTTGTGGAGCCCCTGACCAGGGTGATGGAGGGGAAAACAGCAACGTATTTTTTAAAGGATTTCACTTTTTGTGCAAATTTGGGCTTTAAAGCAAAGATCACTATATGCACGGCACTTCATCATTGTCTCAAGAACTTTTGTTCACTGAAGAATTATGAAATTACACTCCTTGATATACAAAATTATCTCTGATCATGTTCGAACTAATAGAGACTAAAACAATTTTATTCTATTCATCAAGAAGGCAGTTTCAGGATATTTTCTAGTGATAATCTTCCCCTAAAACATTTGAACAGTTTTTCGTTCTATTTAAGAACTTTAGCAAGACTTGGAGTCATTGAAATGATTCCCATTGATAAAAATTTATCTGTGGGATTTACAAGTACTGAAAACTTGGTAACTCTGCCCTTTAACTAACTTTTCAAAATTTAGTTTACAAGGACTGTAGCCACGCTTACCAGTCCGGAATGAAAATCAGTGGAATGTATCAAATCGATCCTGATGGTCAGGGGATATTCATAGCATACTGTGATCAAAAGACTTCAGGCGGAGGCTGGACCGTCTTTCAAAAGAGGCATGACGGTTCTGTGAATTTCTATAAAGGATGGAATGCCTACAAAAGAGGATTTGGAGATCCGAAAGGGGATTATTGGCTGGGACTGGACAACATTCACCGTTTGACAAAAGACGATGATAAGAAAATTCGTGTTGACCTGGCGCTTCATAATGAAACAGCGTTTGCAGAATACAGCCTTTTCGCCGTAAGCAACGAGACGGGGAAATACGAGCTTATTCTTGGAGGCTTTTCAGGTACCAGCTGGGGATGTAAAGAAAGGATACTGCCTTTTGATAATTCATTAACTGAAAAAGAGGCATAAATTGCAATGAAAAATAGGGGAGCCTACCCAACGGAAACCCAGCTGATTGTGATCTGTACCTGCATGAATACGCCAAATCGTTTTGTAAGCTATAAATCAAATACACTTTGTCAATATTGTCTGCTTCATCCTGCCATAAATTTTTTAAAGTGGGTAGTTAAAAAACCTGTTACACTCATGTTTCTGTGGACCTGCCGGCTTACGACGTTCAATAGCTAGGTAGCATTTCTATCGTTTTGATCTTACTGATCATTAGGAATGTCGCACTAATCTTCTATTCACTCGCAAGTTGTAAACAAAAGACCTATCCGTGAATGGAGTGTCCACCATCAGGGAGCTTCCAAAATAAACTGTAGCCTTTAGCCGGCAGGCGTTTTTTTTTCTTTCTAACGAGGGTGCGACCTGAGGTACACTGACACGGCCGCTCTCGTGAAAACACTAATAGTAAGTAGTAGTAGTAGTAGTAGTAGTAAATCTTTATTTATCCACGGTACAAAATTCGTCAGCTTTAAAAATACCTAACACTAATATAAAAATAATAAAAATATATATATATATATATATATTTAAATTAAAAAGCTGCTTTCCACGAATGCCGTGCCTTACAGTTCTTTGAGTAATCGTTTAAATTGCCCAAGGGACTCTGCTTCCCTTAAGTTACAAGGGAGACTGTTCCAGAGAATGGCGCCACTATAGCTGAAGCTGTTTTTGTAATAGTTTGTGCGCGGTAATGGAACATTGAGTTTATTTTCAGAGTCCCTTAGGTTATATGCGACTTCTCGCCTTTCAAATTTAGAACTAAGATAGTTTGGAGCCAACCCGTGCAGAGACCTGTAAACCATCGTAGCTCTTTGAAATCGTTGCTGGCAAGCTAGGTTTTTCCACCCTAGAAGTTTGAGAAGGTGACCAGCATCTACGTCATAGCTTGAGTAGGTCAGAACACGGGCTGCTCTGTTTTGTAGCTTTTGAACCTTATTCCGTAAGGTTATCCCACAGTTTCCCCAAACAATGTTGCAATAATCAAAGTGTGGCTGTATTAAAGCTTGATATATTAGTTTTAAGGTCGCCTGAGGGACAAGGTGCCTTATTCGTTTTATGGCCCCAATACCAGAAGCGACTTTCTTTGTTACTTTCTCGATATGGCCATTCCAATCAAGTCTGTCATCGATGGTCACTCCAAGTGATTTTACAGTAGTGACCTGGCTAACTTCAAAATCATTAATTGCAAATGTCGGGGACTCTGTGAGAGTACTTAGCCTCTGCCTAGATCCGATAAGCATAAATTCGGTTTTAGGAAGCTTAAGCAACGACGACGGTGACGGCAACAAGAACGGCAAAAAGCAATAGGCTTAGATTGGCAAAACAACAAATTTGCACGAACATCACGCTTTTTTGTTCATTTCCTTGCAGTCACTGCACGACTACTACGTGAAAATGCCTAATTTCACGTTTTGTAAAGGATGTGAACACAAGGCAACGACTTTCCTTTTTCTTTTCCTGAACTTTGAAAAATGTTTTGGAGAATTAAAATCCCGAAATAATTGCCAACATTTGACGAATCAGAGGTGGACTATGCGCGACAAAGTTTGAAGCAGTAGGACTTTACTATTTAAGTGACGTTTTCGTTTTCGTCGGCCGTCGCCATCATTGTTGCCTAAGGTCCCTATTGAAAAACAAAGGGAGATGGGACGGGCACGGGAAAGAAGCGCGGAGAAAAAAGGAGAAACGCCGTATTTTTTTCTCTCCTACGGACCCCATCCTTTGTTTTGAGCTGTTAATCCTTGTTTTGACTAGCCCCAAACCTCTGTCAGTTTCAACGTCCAAAAGGTTTGCACTGCAACGCACGCCTAATAAAAATGCAGCACCATTCGTTTTATCTTTGACTTCGATGTTTGCCGCCTTTCATAACCAGCCTCTTCTATTAACTTTCAGGAACCGCAGGTGATTCTTTCACTTACCATGGTTACAAGCCCTTTACCACTAAAGATCGCGATAATGACGCACTGCCAAACGAAAACTGTGCAGTGAAGGACCACGGCGCTTGGTGGTACAAAGACTGCTATAATTCTAACCTAAACGCTCGGTACCTTAATGGGCAAGTTAATGGGCAAGGTATGGTGTGGTTTTCGTGGAAAAACGACTACATCTCTGTCACAAGTTCGGAGATGAAGATACGACCAAAAGCGTTTTAGGATGCCAGCCATGATTTTTCTGACCTGGACTATGGGTATTCTTATTTGTGCTGCTAGATCAGTGCCATACATCCTCTCTCTCTCTCTCTCTCTCTCTCTCTCTCTCTCTCTCTCTCTCTCTCTCTCTCTCTCTCTCTCT
>CM042759.1:13924799-13938911 GCA_022496165.2 Catalaphyllia jardinei | reverse complement strand
GTTGCAATGAAGAACAGGACGCTGTTGACTACTATGGGGAAGCAAGGCCGATCATGTAAGAAGCACACTTCAACCTCCGCTCCTGGTCTTCAAATAGCCCATTGCTCAGGAACTATGGCAACAACAACTTGAATGGGATGAACCGCTTTCACAGGACCTCCGAACCAAATGGCAGTGTATTGCAGAAGATTTTCAAGAGGCAAGCAAGATTACCCTACCAAGATGTTACTTCACAGAATCTGAGCCACAAACCTCCGCAACCTACTTACACGTATTTGCTGACAGTAGCCCCAAGGCATATGGAGCCGTCGCCTATATTTCTAATGGTCGTCAGTCATCTCTCGTTATGGCAAAGTCTCGTGTTGCCCCCTTGAAAGAGTTAACCTTACCGCAATTGGAGCTTATGGCCCAACAAAATGAAACTAAACAATGCACCTGGATGGAGAGGCATGGAAAAAATATTTAACTCCCTGAAAAACATTTGTAAGGAATCAAAATTAAAAGGATTTCAATTCAAACTTATTCATAGAATTGTAGCAACAAAAAAGGAGGTTTTTCGATACGGAATCAAAACGGATGACAATGCCTCTATTGCAGTGAACACGATTCAATTGATCACACATTCAATTTGTTAAACACTTTGTAAACAATGTCATTGACTGGTTTAATGCTGTCAATAATTCGAACTTTATTCCAACGATTGAAGAAAAACTATTTGGTATCCTCTCTACTTTTGTTGACAGTGTTATCTAAATACAGAATGGAAAAATTTACTTAACAACTAATTGGAAAAAAATACTCCTCCCCCAATGCACCATAAGAGACAGACGTTTTTAACGGTGTAAATACTTGTAAAGGCGTGTAACGTCCTATATATACAATATAGAATTAGGTTTCTTAATTATTAGAAAATAAATAATTAAAAAAAATTGTTTTGTTCTTAAGATCTTGCTGTCTTAGTGAGGAGAAATACGATGCTAAGTTTTTGAGGAGATTTGGGTGTGAACATCCTTAAGTATCTCAAGTTATTTTGTTTAATTTAAAGATTTCGCCAAGATCTTTCAGTTAAGAATCTCTGCGAGACTCTTTCGAAGCCCTTTAAAGGATCTTCAGATAGACCCTGTAAGATCCAGGGCAGGTTTTCAGCACAGACGTCTTGAGATTCTTAGACAGTAAATACCTCAATATGATTTTGTTTAAAGAACTTTAAGAATCCCTGAAAGATCCTTCTCTCTAAGGGTCTTTAGATCCTGAAAGATGCAGTGGCAAGATTCTTAAACAGAAACACCTTAATAAGATTATACACTGTTGGTGGTTTATTACTGCAAACCACTTCTATTTGTTTATTATCACTCTTCCCAGTAGACCGCGACACCTACAAATTTTTTGCCACCTACCAGAGTAACGTTTTTGATGCCGCGAGTTTTTTTCAAATCAATCATGTGGTACATTGAAATGCACCATGTGAGGACCTTTTTTCTGTGTGGCATCATGACTTTTCCGTGCTACGTGATGTTCATTCGCAACATGTTTATCTTCACACAGTACAAAAAGTCATGACGTGATACACAAGGAAAATGTCCTCACGTGGTGCATTTCAATGTACCACGTGATTGGTTTGAAACAAACTCGCGGCATCAAAAACGTTGCTTTGAAGGCAGCAAAAAAATTTGTGGGTGTCGTGGTCTACTGGAAAGAGTGATATCCACAAGATAATTATTCATTACTCCATTTCCTAGCAAATTGTCTCTTAATCTATTTATCCTTGATGTTGGCATTCATTGTTCCCCCCATCCTGCAACAAGTATTATTTATTCTAAATTATTTGATATTTATGTACAACATTGGTAAGTCTTATTTCATTTTTCAAAAGTCAAAATACTCAGAAAAAGAATTTTGCAAGCCCCCAATGGGAGTTGAACCCATGACTTTCCAGAATAGTGCTTGGAGGCTTGGAAAAAAATTTTTTTCGTGGAGTATTTACACTTTATCCAAGTCAGAAGTCCATTTTATCACTTGAGTAATATTTTGTACTTAATTGCACAGACAGTTCAGATTGTAGAAGGAGCACGAGATTTATTATGACTGAGTACAACTTTCCAAACTTACAACTTATTCTTTGGATTCTCATATTTCACACCAGTCTTATTCTGAAAGTCCTGTGTTCAACTGGTCAACAACAGGAAGGAGTGATGTCTCCGGGGATGAAACTAAATTGAAATTTGAAGTCTTAGTTGTACTCAGTCTTGTATTTGTACTACAGTCTGAAGGTCTGTGATATGAAATCTAATCTTGGCTTAGAAAAATTGTAAATATACTGTCACAATTGCATAGGTGCTCACTTTGACCAAATAGTTCTATAGAAAAACTATGCTATAAATAAAAATTGTTTTGCACTTTATACAAAGATCAAAAGCATTTAATTTTTTTACCCAGTAGTGGCAGATAGACTTCCCATACAGATTAATAAGTGGATTCCAGTTTCTCTCTAGGACCAAGTGAACTGTCCATTATTTAGGTGTCCTTATTTTAGAGGTGATGAATACCAAATTTTACCAAATTACAATTGAGCTCGAAAATGGACTCAACCGTTATCCACTTCTTTATTTCTTGTATTCAAGGTTGTCAAATGTGGCCCGCAACTGGTGAAATTGGCCAACTACTCTGATTAATTAAGCCCATTTGCTTGAAGTAACAACCCTTAGCAGTGGTGATATTGTTTCCATTACCATTTAAATACATTTTTTCAAGGGAGGACTTCACAGCTTGGGGCATGTGCAAGCTACAATGTTAACCTATTCTTTGTAAGACAATCAGAAGCATTCAGATGACTCCTGCTGGAAACTTGCCTTTGAAAAGTTCGCAGTCAGTTGCAAAAAATACAACAATAAAGATGAGTTTTCTCATTAGAGTTCCTTTTGCACATTCCTACTCCATGTACAAAGTACGTATCAACTACAACATGTATGTTTTCAGTAATCATAGACTAATTTTGTGAAAGCAGAATGAAAGCCTTTGTATAGCCGTATGTACGGCTACAGTCTCTAAGACTAGCAGAATGACTGATGCCCAAATTTCAATGAAGATCTCAACGTACTTACACAGATAATGCTGAATTTAGTAAATTGAGCATTGAATTTTTTATTTACCCTGATGGTTTTATTCTGGACTGGTCACATAGTTATCTTCTGACAGCTGTTGGTTTATGACATTGCACATGTGACAGGCTACGAAACTATCCCTTTAGGGGTGGCGAATGGTCCCTCAAAAACCATGGTTTTGCAAAATTTCTATTGAATTTCACAGGCCTAACAGTCGTGCTGTTTTAGCAGTTATGTAAGTCTTGGGAGTCTCAATATTCTTGGAAAGCTGAACATCTCAGCTCTTACTTAAAACACTTTATAAAGTCTTGGTCCACTTGCAATTGAAAATGTCTCTGGCTCAATTAGGAAAATGCTAGTCTCTCCTTCTCTCAAAATTTTGCTTTGACCATTCAACATCCCACCACCCCCACCCACACCCCCACACCCACCCTTGTTAAGCTCTATGCAACATTTTCATCATCTGGGTCACCATACAGCAGAGGTACAGCACCCTCTGTAGGACGTTGTTGTGTATTTACATGCCGACGATCCTTCCAAACCATTAGTACTGCATACATACAAACTGTAATGGCTATTGCTGAACCAATAACAAGTGCGATAATTTCTCCAGTATTAAGCCAATGATGCTTATCTGAGCTTGACGAAGGTGATACTTTAAGAAGATGGGCAATTCGGTCAAGTGATCCATTATTTGGTAATGGTTCTATGTTTAGCAAATGGCAAATCAAGGGGTAGATATCTACCATATCAATTGGACCCGACTTATAACCTTGTTTAAAAGCTGGGCCACTTGCTATGAAGAAAGGATGCATTGACGGTGCAGATGGGACCCAGCCATGCGTCCCTTTAGTGAACATAACATTTTTGGAGACATTTTTAGCATTATTTGAAATACGTACAAGCCAACCCTCATCCATGATCACAATAATTTCAGGTATAAGATTGTTGTGTTTAAAATGGAGCTCATCTGGTAGCTCCTCTTTGCGGTAAACCTTTAGTTGAGGGTACTTTTGTCCAGCCTTCTTGAAGCCATTATAAGCTCTTGTTACATTGGTAGCATTTAAAAGAAAGTACGCTCCTCCATGTACCCATACAGTATATTCACCAATTGAGGGTACAAATTCTTCCACATTGATAACTGTGCTTGAATTGTAGGTTCCGGTTCCGTGATCTGCCGTGACAATTAAATTAACCTTGTCTAGTAAGTTTTCTTTGTCCAGTTGTTGCAATAGGTACCCTGTAATTTCATCATCCTTCCTGATTTCTTCCGTAACGTTAACTGAATCTGGCCCACAGCAATGGCCAGCCTCGTCTGGAGAGTTAAAATACAACGTGACAAACGTAGGTGGATCAGGGTTCTTTAACCATGACATGATCAGATCGACACGCGATTTCCAAGGCATGGTATCATTAAAACTGTCTGCAAAAGGTCTTTTAAATCCTAACCCACTTGGGGTAAACGATGGTTTACAGCCTTTGTAATCGACATCATAACCCGGCCAATAGCACATACCGCTTTTTTGTCCCTGTTTTTCGGTGGTCACCCACAGAGGTTCGGCAAATTTGTTCCACCATTTTGAATCGTTCGTTCGCATGCTGAATTTCGCATTTGTAATTGGGTCGTACATCGAGTTTGATATAATTCCGTGGCTCTCAGGGTAAAGCCCTGTCACAATTGTATAATGATTAGGAAATGTTACCGTTGGAAAAACGTTTCTCACGTACTTGGCGCGCACCCCACAATTCACGATGGAGTTGAAATGGTCCGTGTTCGTTCGATTCATGTCGAGGTAGTCCCATCGAAAGCCATCAAACGAAACCAGGATTACAGTTTCTTTCCGCTTTGCATCAACGTGCAAAAACGCGCAGACGATTAAAGTGCCAAATAAAATCTCTTGAAGTATCATTTTGATCCAGAAAACAAATGTAAAGGCTTGAAAGCCGCAATCGAAAAAACAACAACAGAAAAACAACTGCGTCACCAGTACCTCCAACTGAGCATATTTTATATCATATCTGCATAGTCCGTATCACGGATATTGACGGCCATATTGAATATATTAATTTCGCAAAGGAGTATGGGTCAAAAAAGGGGCAACAACATCCAATATGGCGTCGCCAGAGCGTGACAGTGATGCAAACGAAGATGATTTCTTTAGAAATTGGGGCGTAGAAAAGCTGAAGTCATACTTATTGGCTAGAGAAGTTACAATTGGTAACACGAATAAACAAGACTTATTAAATCTGGCTATATTTGCTCATAAATTAGGCTTGAAAATTGTAAAAAAGAATAGAGGAAAACCAGACCCTTAATTAATACGAACGCTTGGGTAAGTTGAAAATGGAAAGAGGGCGGAATAACTCTTCCAGATCCTGATACGCTGATCATGACTGATGGAGAGGAAATAAAGTTTATGTATGTGTATGTATGTAGGATAATGCTTTGAACTAGCCAGAACTGTGTCAGATGAATGTCGAGAAATACTAGGATGAAAGTAATATTTTGATGTCACACACTTTATTTGGTACCGCCAGAGGGGGTGTCTCAAAAACTAAGACCTAAGATCTAAGACCTAAGACTTAAGACTCCCTCTGAATCTCAAAAACTAAGACCTAAGACCCCCTCTGAATCTCAAAAACTAAGACCTAAGACCCCCTCCGAATCTCAAAAACTAAGACCTAAGACCCCCTCTTAGTTTTTGAGATTCGGAAGGGGTCTTATAGGCCTTTCCAGGTTTGCTTTCCATTATTTCCGTTTCTCTTTAATGGAAAGCAAACCTGGAAAAGTTCAAATCGTCAAAATGGCCTTAGAACGACTTTAGAACGGCTCAGCTGTCACAAAGACTTCAAAGTAATTCAAGCGCAGACTAAGGTAAGCTTCTTTTATTTAAATCCTGTACTACAAGTTGAATTTAGAGCGATTTTCGAACCATTTTCATACATTCTCTTAAATGGCTCGAAACGTAACGCAATACTGTCACGTATGTAAATCACAAACAACGTCTGGGCCGCCTGTGATCAGCCGGCACAGTATCCTGGGGTATGAATTTTGACAAGATGCCACTTTCCTTTATGAATCGTTTGTCACTCATGGTACCACCAGCTGCAGATGAAACAAATGAAACAGTTCCCACAGGTGTGCAGGCAACTAACAACTTACATGTTGGTCTTCCCTTGTAGAATGAGTAAATTTGTCCATTTTCCAAGGCCAACGAGGGCCTCTGAATTGGCACCTCAGTGCAATCAATAATTGCAAAAACATTCTTGTATTTTTGGAAACAGTCTGGGTAATAACGTTGAGCTTCTTCCCTAGTTGGCCAATGAATAAGAGGTTTTAGCTCCAGGGCAAGAAGTGGTATCAACATTGACAAGATAGCAGTTACAAGACTTTGTGATGCACCAAACAAATGACCAAGAAATTCATTGCTCAAATTCAGATGCAGCTTCATAAGTGTCAGAAAAACTTCATTTTGTGGTGACAGCAATCTTTGTGGGCCAGGTTTTTTCCCTTTATTTATAATACTGTAGGTAGTCTAATTTGTCCAATCCAGTGTGTAACTTAATTAAATGATCACAATCCTTCAATCTGTCAACTGAATATTTTGGCCCCTTGTCTTGCTCTAAAACATCTGTTGCTTCATTCAAAGATTTTTTCAATGCCTGGTTTTCTTTTTGAAGTCTTTCATTTTCCTCATAGACATGTAGAATTTCTTTTCTACACTTGAAGCATAATGAAGATTGACAGTTACAATTTTCAGTCTGTTCCTCCTGATAGTATGTGTGATCGTTTTGGAAAGCTTTTGAGTTGAAAGATGAACTCTCTGAACAATCAGTGTCATGCTTTCCTTTGACCCTTTTAGTGACGGGAGTGGACAGTGTGTGTGTTGCTTTTCTCTTAATAGCCCTTTCCTTGTGGTTTCATACACACTTTCATCCCGTTTATCCCCATTAGACCAAGTGTCAATTACTTCAGCAGCATTAACATTTAAAGTTGCTGGCTTATCTGAATCGTATCTACGTAGCCACAGTTTCCAAACACAAAATGGTTACTGCATACTTTAGTGTATTTTGTAACTTTAAATTTTTTGCGACCTATTTGACGTTCCCAGAGCTTAAAATATTTTGGATCCGGGCTATGCCATTGTAACTTGACCACATGAGGTTTCACGACACATCTGAAATACAATACAACAAGCTAAGTTATTTTCTGCCTCTTGCCTGACAGTAATGACTCTCTGCGAACGGGTATAAAACGAAAACGCCACAATTAACTTTCTTCAATACCTTTCAGGATATCTTCTGTCATTATCACATCGGTACACTGAGCAGTGGTCTCCTTTAGCCATTTTATCGTGGATATCTTTTGTAAATCTCTCGTAAGTACATACCACGCGACGCCATGTTGGATGTTTTTGCCCCTTTTTTGCCCCATACCCCTTTGCGAAATTAATATATTCAATATGGCTGTCAATATCCGTGATACGGACTATGATCATGTGACTTGTTGGCGGTGACCTGGTAACGAGTTCTCTCTTCCACGTGCAACTTGGGATTATCGCGGCTGCTCGAGCTCATGTTTTGTATTTATAGTTTTGATGCAAAATTTTTACGTTTAACTAGCCATGTTGGTATTATTCGAAACGCCAGCAGGGTATGCAATTTTTAAGGTAAGTGACTTGTCGTTTATTGGGCTGAAAACCTTGAGTTTGCTTGTTTTGAAGCCGAACATTCTCGTGTTCTAAGGGCTTGCTTTCATCGATCGTTTTGAAAATGCACATCTAAAGTTTGCATTTTTTTTAGCTCCTAGATGAGAAGAAACTTCAGAAAATTGATAACCTTTATAAGGATTTTGAGACACCAGATGCAGCGAGTCAAGTGTAAGCCGTCATCTGATGTTGTTTATGTTTGAAAAGCATTTGTGTTACAGTAATTCTGAGTAATTGCATGCAGTCTAGCTGATATTGATATCTAAAGGTAATTTGTGTTTTACAGGGTTAAGCTAAAGCATTTTGAAAAGTTCAATGACACAACTGAAGCCTTAGCAGGTTAGTTAATCTTCATATGTTCATCTTGTACGGTATGAAGTTTTATTTTGCACTTAAAACTTACATATAATTTTAAACAATTATTGGATGAGGTTTTTTTGATATCCAGAATATAATCAAGGTCGAGGTATAGGGCTATCAGGCTTCAGCTTCGGCTGATAACCCTTAGTCGACCATGATTTTTCTGGATATAACGAAAACGGAATCAAATAATTGTTTTATTATGCATTGCACGAAAAAAAAATGGATGTCATGTTGTTGCTTCTTCACTGACGGGAAACAACACAAAGCGCACAAACTTGACATGATTACCTGTGACCTTGAGTGTCCTTGACATGATTATTGTATGATCTGCAGTTATGACATTACAGGCCCTGATTTTGAAAATTCATTGTATGCTTTCGGCCAATCAGAAAAGAGTTAAAGAGTTCAATGTGTAATTCCAGAAAATATCCATACCCCCCTCAGAGGGTTTTTTTTCGTTTTAACCCCCCATCCACTCGGAATTTCCATTCCAGAGGGGTTTGTGAAGACCCCTCGCTCCCCTCTGGAATTTCCGTTTTTTCTTTACCCTCATTTCAGAACTCCATAGAAATTCCAAGTCGTTTTAAATGTCAAAAATTGACGGCTAACAGATGTACAATCAATTCTTTTTTATTTAGATTTATCCTTTTACTGATCTCGAAAAATATCTTAACAATGTTTGATTTCTGCAAGCAATATTAATTAATTTAAAATAGGTAAAATTTGTTGGTTGCTCAAGACTCTTGATCATGCCAGAAAAACCACAACTGTAACTATTTATAAATGTATGCTTTTTCAGACTGTCATGCTAAACGCAAACATAAACTTTTGGAAAATGCAGTTGAAAACATTTAAAAAGGAATTGGATTAATTTGTCTCATCTGTACTTTACCTTGCTTGTCTTCCATAATTTGTGCTAATTAACATTTGACATAATTTATACCTTGGTCTGATATTGTTGACCTTAGCTTTTACGAACGTTCAAGCGACGTGGCATCATCCCCATGTAAAATTACTGGATGAGCAGCCGAGCCTTCAGAAAGTTGAGCGAGTAAAGGGAACTAGAAATTATGCAAAACTGGAACATAAAAATCTGCAGCATAATATTTGGAAAAGTCTTGTTGAACAGCTCATTTTTCTAGTAATTACACAACTAGACTGTACTAGAATTTTCACGCTAAGGGAAAGTTCATTTAATATGTCAAGGGGGGATGAAGATATTGAGGGGGTCTCGGAAAATTTTTAGACACCCAAAAGGGGGGCTCTGAAATAATTAGGGGGGGGGGGGCTCCAAAAATTTGTATACTTCAAAACCAACAGGAGAGGGGTGGCTCCTAAAAAAATGAACTGCTAGTCAAGGGGGCTACTAAAATTTCATGCTTTGAGATTCTATATCTTCATCCCCCCCCCCGCCCTGTCATATTAAATGAACTTTCCCTAACAATTTGCAAAAGCGGAAACAAAAAAGACAAAAAATTATGTGGCACCGAGACCCTTTTATGCTGGTAACAAGTAGTAAATCATGTCTTCTTTAAAAATTATATTAAGCTCAATTATTTATGCTAACAGAAAGAAATTAACTAATAAAGACATTGAAATTATAAAGTATACATACAGTAGAAGATAACAGAATGGCTAGTTCGTATTGGGTCATTATGGTTCATTAACTCTGCGACTGATACCATCCAGAAGAGACCCACTAGCATCAAGACCGAAAACTGAATGAGCCTTAAAGTACCAAATGTAAGTAAGTGATGCTACCACAGAAGATGATTGAACTCAATTCCGAAGATGAATGGAATTGCTTTATCAGTAACTTTTTAATAAGAACACTTTTGATTTGCAAACTAAGTCCTTGCTGGAACAATAATAAAACTGCATAATCGCTTAAATTTAGCACCAAAGTTAAAGTTTCTTCGTTTTTAAGTTTTTTTGCAAAGTGAGCCACAGCTCACTGCATGGTTAAGATATCTTTTTTCCCAGCCTCTCGCTGAGCCTTGTTGAAAATTGTGTAATAAACTGTGCTGTCTCAAAATGTACCTGTGTTTGTTTGTTACTTTTCGGGTGACCTAACATAAATGAAAGTTCTGTAAGCATGGGTATAAGTACGAGGCACTCGGCCAGGGATCTGGAGATCAATTTTTGCCGTCAGCCATTTTGTATCGGTTTGGTTTCATGCTCAGGAAGCCAACATTCTTCTGGGCATAATGGCAGGAAAATCGCAGAGAAAACACAAACGGTAATGACAAGACACATTTAAGCTCAAGTGATTGGAGAAGTAAATTTGATATTTCAATTCCTTTTTCAATGGTAAAACAATTTTTGTTCATTACAAACTGTTTGCCACCCTCTGGAAAAAAGGCTAGACTTGACCCCCCACTCCGACCCCCCCCCCCTTCCTCCCCTTCAGAATTTCCTACAACCTTCCATGTGGGGGGGGGGTTGGATGTTTTCTGGAACTACACAATGTATAATAATCACGCAAAGCAGTATGCTTTCCATCTCTTGTAGCTTGTTAGCTTTCCACAACCCTCCGGGGTTACTCTCTTGTATGGGCTATATAGGTATGAACGGCTACAAAGGGTATGGTTTTGATCAATTTTTGTCAGAAATAGGGTATGTCAAGTTCACTCTGGCTTGGCATAGGGTTATCTGTTTGTAGTCCTTCTCAAATGTTTGTGCAAATGGAAGCCCATAGCTGTTATCACAGTTTAGTCTGCGGTCAAATATTCTTTTGTTTTAAAGGACATGCATAAAAGGCAAGGTCAATACAACGCAGAATTGACCCTTTCACCTCGTTTGTGTGTCAAGCTGCCGATAACTGCAATAAGAGCTATTCTGGTTAGCTCTGTCATACGTCATAGCTGTCAATTAATTTAAGAGGTTTGGGGTGTGGATTTTTGGCTCAGGCCTTATATTGGGTATGAAAAGTCAGTGATTCTGGGTTGGTTTTTAAGGTTTGGGCCGCACACCACCACCAAGAACTTTGATGAATACCCCTCCCCCCTGAACCAGAATCCCATCCCCCTGCATCCCATTCTGCATGTATACACACTGGGTTGCCACACCTCACAACAAGGGTACTTTCTGTTGTTTGCAATTGTTTGAAGCAAAGGAATAGGATAGAAATTATTACAACCCACTTTCAGTGTTACATGCATAGGCAACATCTTCATTCATCCTTTGACTTGCCATCTTTCGATGTGCTATGTAACCTGGTCCACATCAAAATGTTAACACAATGGACTCTTTTACGGTAAAACTCGACTTTTAGTCATAAAAGATGGATTTATTTGACATCAAACTAAGGTTCGGAGTATCAAGAAGTCATTCTGTAAAGGATAAATCGACTCTTTTGAGTGTTTACATCTTTCGAATGCTAACGCATTAGCGGCCTAATTCTACTGGAAGTCACTATTGAGAGCTGATCGACTACACGTAAATCGTGTAATTATCTTGTAAATCTGGAAACGTGCAATGTTCACAAACTTCTGCCAGGTCAGGTCAGTAATTAACATTTATTCGTCATTTCTTTCACTAATACCATGAAAAATTGCCTGTTTAACAGTTAAACAGCCGTTTAAATAGCATGTCAAGAGATGAACGAAAATGTTGCCTTTGCACGTAACACTGAAGCGGGTGTAAGATTCATTTTCTATTTTCATCCTCAGCTGCAACAGCTACGGTGGAAGGCAAAATGAGTAAGAGTCTAAAAAAGGTTTTAAAGAAAATTGTAGCCAAAGACATTCATCAAGAATTGGCTGTCGCTGACGCTAAGCTGGGAGGAGTGATCAAGGTGAGCATCCTTGCATGAACATTTGTCCAGGATGAGGTTGTCACAGATTTAAAGTGGGCAGATTTTGCTGTTTATTGTACAAGGTGGCTGACCTAGCCATCTTTTTCTAACAAATCAGTTTAATAGCTCCAGCAAGGAACTGGCCAATATCATGATGTGAAAGGTGATTTTTGATAGCACTTTATCACAGCAAGAAATTTTCATGACACATTAGTTTCAATTTTGCAATTTAAAAAAAATACAAAATTTAAGTGATGAGAGCAATAAGTGAGGTGAACATAACATGACACAAAAACATGAACATATTGTGACGTCTTTGTTAATTTTGATGTTATTCTACCTTTGATAAAGTCATTTTACTAAGTTCAACGAGTTAAGTAGCATTGCCAAAGAAATATATTGTGTTACTAAAAAACGTGAAGTTAATAAAAGTGATTCAAAATACTAAATTTTAGCAAAATCACCTAATGAAAGTGTCACGAAATATGCGTGCCTCAAAATTGGGAAAAAAAGTGTTGCAGAAATTTGATGTAATAAGGTAGTTGACTGCCTTTGGCAACCATGTAATCTCATTGGTCTTTGTTGTGAATTTACAATTCATTGCAACTAGGAACTTCCAGGACAAATCTGCAATATCCCAGTGCCACTAATATACCTTTACAGTATATGGCTAGCTCCGCGAGCGGGCAAGATGATCCAAATCGCGTGCTGTGATTGACTATACAAGACGTTGAAGTTTCCTTGTAATTTTAATGTGCATCTTTGTTTTGTTTGAAATTTTAGGAGAAGCTTAGTTTGAACTGTGTGTCAAGCTCAGCAGTTCAGGAGCTCATGCGAGGCATCAGACTACAGCTAGACAGCCTTATCACAGGTAATCAGCAAGTAAATGTGCTTTGTTGTGTAAGTAAGAGTTCAATGTCTTAGTTGTTGTGTTGTTCGATAGCGGACAGTGTGGTTTGTTTTGTTAACACTTATCTACTGGATAGTGTTATCCAGCTTTGGAAATTATCCAGCTTTGGAATCATACTTCAATGCCTTCAAAGTCCTTGAAAAATGATGATTTGCACTCACCTGGATTTGAACTCCAGATCTCTGACTTTGAAGTCCATCTTCATATCCACTATGCCACACAAGCAATCGTTGCAAATTTGCTTATATTTGTTGGTCTAATAAGTTATTGGTCCCAGACTCACCCTTCCCCGCAATTTAAACTGGTTTGAAAATTTCAAGCCAGTTTGAAAAATATGAACCAGTTAAAAATAAAATCCCCTAGGTAGAAAAAAACTAACTAGTTAAAAATAACATCACCTAGTTAGAAAAAAACTAACTAGTAATTATAAAATTAACTGAGATCAAAAATTAACTGCAACATAGACAAACATTAACTGAAATAGGCAAATAAATAAATTCAAAATAGTATGGATTGTGACAGGGGAAAGAAACAGAACTAGCGTCCCAATTATTGGGAGCTAACCCCCTACTACACTCACTGCTGAATTGACAATAAAATAATTATATTATTAACGTATGCTTATAGTGGATAATATCACATTATATATTTTGTCCTTCTTTGCAGGTCTCCCTAACAAAGAAATGAGTGCAATGGCTTTGGGATTAGCACACAGGTGGGTACATTTAGGTGATGTGTAGGTTATTCCTTGTGTTGTTGAATACTTCAGGAAAAGATATGCAATAGAAGAGTCTTTCGCATTTTTTTAAATTCCCAATATTATTGTTTACTTTTGGCATTTGGCCCTCCCACCACCACTCATCCCATAGCCTGTTGCAAAAATGTGAGAGGACTGGAAAAAGTATGGTTGTTTTCTGTTTGAAAAACTAAGATATTCAAATCTAAGATCAACTAAAATTTGATAGTCTTTACCAAGAATAGAAGTAGTCAGAGGAGGAAAATGGCAAAATGATAGCTCTTCAAATATGATAACAGCTTGTATGGAATTTTACAACTTTTGCAAAGCTCCCATTTGGACAATTTCCACTGAAAACTCTTAAACTTGGCTGGGTAGCTTATTTTTTAGTGACATTCCAGTTTAAATGTTTAGGTTTTCATGTTTTGTAATAGTCCATATTTCCATCAGTGAACAGCATGCAGCTTTTTGTGTTAACTATCAGTACATTGCCAAGA
>CM042759.1:13904528-13911073 GCA_022496165.2 Catalaphyllia jardinei | reverse complement strand
ATCGTGATATTTGATAATATGATATTTTGATCTGATATTTTCATGATGTTATTTTGATGTTATCAAATGATTGTTGATATATCTGGTCAGCCATCTCACGTTGATATTTGATATCATGATAATTTGATATATCACAATATCATCATCACAAATATGTCCTACCTCATTCTTTAAGACCCTGGTGGATGATCACCGTGATATTTTGATGTGATATTTTCATGATATTAATTTGATATTATCAAATCACTGTTGATATATCTTTGGTCTGCCATCTCATCGTGATATTTAATAATATTTTGATATGATATTTTCATGATATTATTTTGATATTATCAAATGATTGTTGATATATCTTTGGTCAGCCATCTCACGGTGATATTTGATATCATGATAATTTTAATATATCTCAATATCATCATCACAAATATGTCCTGCCTCATTCTTTAAGACCCTGGTGGGTGATCCTTCAGATCCTGATATTTGAGATATTGAAATTATCTTGATATTAATTTGATGTTATCAAATTACGGTTGATATCAGTTTTTTAAGCCTCAAAAGTTTAGAAGTGTTGCACGAGACTATAAAATCTAGATAAGTTACAGAGAGCGCAAACAGAGGATCATGCAACAGCGCTGCAATGTATTTCAGGTAATAGGTAATGGTAATAGGTCAAGAAACGAAACGGGATAACGCTTGACAAAACCATCCTCTTTTTAAAATAGCGAAGTATGCAAAAAAAATTACATGTCTGTTAACAGTATCCTTTTAGTTCATTTCGCATGCACGATAACACTTCACAAATAGTACTCCACTGATTTCAATAACTCTACTACATAAAATGTCCCTCTTTACAGAAACTTCTTTCGTTTTAACTCTGCCTCCAAGTCATTGTTAAAACATTGGTTGACAAACCAGAACAACGCGTTCCTTTTAAACTGAGTCATCTTTCGAGTAAGGTCAAAGTACTGATTTAATCTCTTAAACCCCTGTTCGCAAGATTCAGTATTAACACCCCTGATTTCATCAAACTTGGGTAGATGTGGGTGATATAGACAATTCGGATTTTCAGGTGGCATACAAACTTCCTCAGCGTGTTTGGAGACTTGAAAAATGTCTACTAGAAATTGGACATTATCTATTAACAACTTTGCTCCCGCACTGCTATTTTGGGCTTGATTTTTCAAAAAAGGCATCAAACCACAAGCCCTATCGTACCCCAGATACCTGAGTCTCTTGAAATGCTCCAAATTACTACAAAAAGTTCTGAGGATGAAAAGAAATACCTGGGTATAAGATTCACTTGTAAACATTTCGGTCATACTTACAACAATGCCGCAGGGCCTTATGAGAGCAAGCATGCCCGCAGTTGTTTGGAAAAATAGTGAAATGTTTTCTTTCTTTTTCCATCCCTTAGCCTTCTGCTGTGCTAAACATTCATCTTCGACTAACAATAGTACTGACTGATATTGTGATATTCTGCAATATCGAACCTCACTTTGGTATAAGAGTAATGATGCCTCTTCTTTGGGAGATCGAAAGCTATTTGCTTCATAAGCCTCATTGAAGCTTTCGACGAGGTTATGTCCTAACAGTTCGAATAAAAATTTATAAAATTCTACCGTAAAACCATCCTCACCTGGAGACTTATCATTTTGAAAAGTTTCTAAGACCTGTTTACATTCGTCGTACGTTAAAAGGCCTTCAAGTTCATCTCGCTCTTCATCAGAAAGCTTAGGAAGGCGCAATTCCTGAATAAAGCTATCGTATTCCTCTTGTGTTGCGCTACTTGCTGAATAAATCCTTAAAATACTTTTCAATAGCGTCCAAAACCTGAGTCTCGTTTTTAATAATCGTTTCGTTCTCCACCCGTAGTTCAGATATACTCTTTTTATTGTATATATACTCTTTTTATTGTAATTTAAATGTAATTTAAGTTAAAAAAATATTTAGTAGGGCGCTCACCTTTTTCCACCCATGTACACTTCGATCTAAAAATTGCTGCGTTTCCCTTCTTAGTGTATGTTGTTTGAAGTTCAGTTTTGAGATCACCAAATTCGTTTAAGATCTGAAGTCGACGTGTTATTTCCATTTCCCTACAATTTGTTGATTTTGCTAAATTAATTTTTGCTGAAAGAGATGGTTACTGCTCTAATTTCCATTTTAAGCATCGCCCCAAAAAGCCGTTTGTTAGTTAACTTGGAGTAATAAGAACAAGTTTGAAAATATATTTCATGTATTTTGTTGACATAGTGTTCATCGTTCAACAGAGAATTATTACATTTCCAAAGTCCGCGTCCTCTAGGTATTTCATTAGACAAAGACAATGACATGTAAATTGCTTTGTGGTCAGGCGCTATATAGGATAGATTTCACTCTTTTTGACAAATTGTGTCAAGTTTTTGGTGACCTAAAAAGTCGATTCTGGAGTTTACTATTAGAGCCTTTGATTCGCAAGAATACTTGCGCGAGTTTGGATGTCGTTCTCTTTTTGGCCACGAGATCAAATATATCCATAGTAGTCAGACTAGATTTCTATAATTAGTTGCTTTCCAGGGCTTACCTCCAATTTTATCATTCTTTGATAAAGTGCAATTGCAGTCGCCACCTACCATCAGTGTAGTCAGTTCTGATTTGTCTTTAGGCAATTGTTTAGCTCTTGCAAGAATTCCAGTCGTTCAGCTTGATTGTGTGGGGGCGTAAATATTACAAAGGGATAAGATCAAAGAGTTGATAACTATAGTAATTAACACAATTCGTCGTCTTGCACCGAGGGATTGATTAGAATGCAAACACCTTTGCTGTGTTTGGTGCCATGGGAAAAAAACATTTTACCTCCCCATTCATTTCTCCAAATATTTTCATCGTTCACTTCAGAATATGTTTCTTGTAGAAAATAAAATTTGGATTTTTGATCTTTGAGGTACGAAAAAATACTCCTCCTTTTACTTTGATCCCTTAATCCTCTTACGTTTAACGATGTAATATCATAAGTTAGCTTGTTAGACATGCAGAAAACTAAAGATTATGTTAAAGATTACGTTAAACTAATAGATAAATAAATGAAGCGAGCTCGAGAACAAAAACAAAACAAAAAAGAATACAAGTAAACAAAAAACTGATTTTTAGAGATTTCCTTCTTGGCCTCTCGGGCACCTGGTTACTGTCCCCAGGTACAACTCAGAGAGTACATCACTCTACTGTGATTACCTTAGAGATTCTCCAGATCAGTTTTTTCATAGATTCTGATCGGCCTTCCCTCTGGGGATGTTTTGACAAATATTTTCCCGTCCATTGACCATACGGATGCCAATAAGCCATCTTTACGCTTCTGGTTTGCCTGCTTCATAATATCCCTTCTGTATAGGAGGTTTGGTTTTCGTTTAGGTAGATTCGTCCTGATTCTACTCGAGTTGCCGCTGTTGAATCAGGATAAAGGTCAGATACACGGACATGGTTTAACTTCGCTCTCTCCTTGTAGATTTTTGCTTTCACTTTATGGCTTTGAAATTTTACAATAATTGGTTTTATACCTTTCCTATGAAGCTGTGAGAGATTTCGACGTCGTTTGGATTTATATCCACATTTCAAGCTTCAGCTAGCTTGAAGACGACCTCCTCAGTCGAGGTATAGGCGGACTCAGGGACAAATTTAATTGTTTCTAACTCCCTTCAGTCACTAGTAAACAAAATGGTTTGACATTTAATGAGCTGTCCACAAACACAAAGATTAAAAAACCATCACAAAAACATGCAAAAAGCAATTTTACGATAACAGCACATATTCTTGCATGCTCATTCGACATTGGCTAATTTTTTATTGTCAATAAGCAGACAGACCCATTAATTTATCATTCATGAGATGCGGCAATGAGTGAGGGTGGACAATTCGACAGTTTGTTATTGTGAAAAACATTCAAATGGACGTCCGTTTTTCATGTGTCTGTCCTGCTATAGGCCAAATTTTGTCATAATATTGTGAAAGTAGTTTACGGCCGGATCCACTCGGATTCACCACTACTTTGACAATGTTATGATGAAATTCATGATCAATAACAGGACAGACGCTTGTAAAACTTATCTCAATTTGTTAAACTTGAGGATCCTTGATAAGATCCTTATGAAGATCCCCAAGGTTTCTTAGGGAAAGATTTTCACCAGGGTTTTGTTACAGTTTCCCCTCTGCAAATTACTCAGTCTGTCTAGAAATTATGCAAGAATTTGAAATCAAGTTCAATTAAAGTTCTAAAGTAAACTCAAGGTCAGGAGCATCATAATTGAGAGATAAAATGTCACCATTTCCACATGTCTTTGACAGGTTTTTCTTTAGTTGCAACTTGAATTATGCTCTCTGCAAAATTTGGAAAAAAGAAATGTGTAATTTCAACAATACTTAAGTACCAAGGGAAATACATCTGCCGTCTCTTCAGCGCAACTCCCCTTATCATGGCAAGAGCACATTCGTCAACAGGCTCCCTCTTTAGATTGGACTTCTCAGCTGGAAAACCCTTCATTAATTCATTAGCACTCTTTGTTTTTATTCTTCCTAGGATACACAGTGTTATTGAGACACCCTTGTGACCTTGCAACGCTAAATCCTGTCGCAAGCTGTTAAAAAATCCATGTAAAGCACCCTTATTTCCACAATAAGGTGCAGTCCTTGGGATGGGGACAACTGCTGCAAATGATGACACTACTACAATGCTTCCATTGCTTTTCTGAAGGCCTGGAAGAAGTAAGGTGGCGATGTTGATGTAGCTGATGGTGTTGACAGCAAAGTGCTGTGGGATGTTGTTAAGGTTGCTGTTCTCATTCCAAAATTCATAGAAAGGCTGATAATGGTTGAGGACCAGTACATCTGGTCCACCAAATAATTTGTTAGTCTCCTGTAAAAGAAAAGGCAGTGATAGCAGCCTGTGCCAAGTCCATTCCTAAGAACACTTGAAAACTTTGTCAATAACTTGGCCAGGCGGTAAACCCAATCCTTATAGCGAATTGTCCTGTACTGTTACACAACCGGGCAAATTTGATTGAGGAAACCGGCTGCTCAATTTGCCATCTGATGATAGCTACTATGCTCGCATAGGTCTAAATATTGGCCATGAAATTTCAAAAGTTATGGCAACCCTCTCCTTTGAGCAGTAATTCATCCACCTGCTTGCATGACTTCTGCCAATGCAGCTGATAGTCTAGCCTGAAGTGCAGTTGTTTTCTCTGTGTTTATGAATTAGTGGTATTAGTTCATCAGTAGATTTGCCACCAGATTGACTCAGCCTAACGCCCACTCCCCTTCCAAGTTTGAATTCAAATGGTGCTCGCTTGCCAAGATACACCTGCATTGTAGGCTACTGATAGTCTTTTAGGAATTTTTTTTCTATAGAACCTAGAAGAGCTCAATTGACCTTCTTTGGTTTTCCAATTACTTACAATTATTCTACTTGAAGTGTGGAATTTGCCAAATTATTGACTGAGTTATGCTGAACCTAACAGGAAAACAGCTCTCCGACCCTCCCACATCGCCAATAAGCTCATATCATATTACCTGAGACAGAGAGAGTTTTCCCATGGGTAGGAATTTGTGTTGTCCTCTAGACCTCGTGGGGGTACTCTCATAAAGTGACATACTACCTAACAGGAAATCAATGGTTTTTGCCCTTGCTGTACAGAGCAGGGGATTTAAGCTCACAACAGATGTTTCTAGAATGTTTTAACATTTCTACTTTGACAGATTAATACTGGCACCTTTTCAGTGGACTCTAGGGTAAGAGGCTCTGTTTCCTGTCAGGTAACCTGGTGCAACTACTTTGCACAATAGTGTAGAGGATCGTGGGCACTCTTAAAGGAACACAATCGCGTTTTTGCGCATGCGCAAGAGTTTGATTTTTGGACAGGAGGACAAGAATTCAAAGATGTGAGAATTCATATAGAGCTTTCACAAATCCGTTTGCATCGTCCTCAATCAACTTTGGCTTTGCCCTAAACTTCTCAGAATCAAAGATCAGTGATACACGGTTCTCGTTAAGTGTCAATTTGTGTGTAATCAAGACTTTTCGGTGTTAACTTCAATGCTAATTGACGGAACTTTGATTGGAGGGAAGTATTATGGCACTGGACGAAAATGGCTTTCTCCTGGCAGCTTTCAGAAAGGTTTAGAAAATCGGGAAGAGACTGAGAAGTAATGGAACCAGCAACATAGCAGGATTTTTGCAAAGAAACCAATTCACGAGGCTTGGGAAAGTCTGAAAGGATCGCGCTGGTGCGAGCGTTTCTTTGTTGACATTTTACTCGAGCAAGCAGACCTTTACTCGTTGGTTTTCTTTCTTAATATTAAAGACATTCTATCAGGTTCTCTTCACTCAGATATACTCTGTAAGATTGACTCTGATTTTTTTGTTTTTAGCTATCAGGACAGTTTTGCAAATATGATAAGGACTCGTGTATAAAATCAGTAAAATTTCCATCATAACATTTGCACATCAGCACATTCAGGCTTGTTATGAACCACGGACTTGTTGTTGCCTTGTTTTTGCATTACTTATGCAGCTTTTC
>CM042759.1:13872028-13897028 GCA_022496165.2 Catalaphyllia jardinei | reverse complement strand
GTAAACCTGGGCTATCTTTTGCCCTTCAGCTAGGGTTAACTCGCTCGCTAGGGTAACCCTCCCTCCTTGTAAACAGGCCCTAAAATAATTTGTGCACAATCAAGAACCTTAACAACAGTGATTATTGGCTCATCCTCAGTGTAAGAACCTGTAACACTCACCAGTGACGCAAAACAAAGAAAACAAAGAAGTCAACATACAGACCCTAACCCCAACAATAGCTACAAAACAAAGAAAAACTTCACAGGTTTTTACACCGAGGTAAACCCTGATTATTTCCCAAGCGAGGGGCTACTTCCAAAACTTAGGGTGTGTGACACAAATGGTGTTAAACCCTGAGTGGCTGACCATTTTAAGGATGAAGCAAATGAAAAGTGCTACCCTATTTAAGGCAGAAACCTGAAAAATGATACCATATGTTCAAGGGAAACACAGAAACTAAAATTTGCCTGAACACATCAACTAAATTGAGGTTCTGTAATATTGGAAGTTAGCAAATAGTTCAGATTGTTTTTCATTTAGCTGGGCATTGGAATTTTAGTTCATACAAGGTTAGGCATCCTATCCAAGGATCACACCAGAAACACAATGCCAAGAGGGGTAACAATGATCTCCTATTGAAGGATCAAGAACCTAAAAAACCCTACCCAATCGGGGCCTACCCAATGCCACAGCACATACCAATACATGAGAGAAACTCCCCCACCCCAAGATTGTTTAATTTCTTTCAGCTGTTATGCAGGCTGTTATGTGTTCTCCTGGAACTCAAGACAACATTGGCAGATCTAGGGGACGGCCCACCTCCCCTTATTTTAGGTAAAAAAAACAAACAAAGTTGCAGTAGGAAGAAAAGTAAGCAGGGCAAGCCAAAGAGAAGGGGGGGGGCCCCCCCCCCCACGCTCAAGGCCTGAATCCTCCACTAGATAATCAGTGCTAATCACACTGGCTTACTTGCCTCATTGCAAGTTACAGTCAGACCTCTAATTATCTGTACCTTGATTATCCAGATTTCTCAATTACCGTATCCAGACTTTTCCCTTATCTAAATTTTACCATGAATATTCAGTCTTTTTGAAACTACAGTATTGAAAAGTGCAGTCAAAAGCAACATTTTAGGCCAATGTAAAAATATTTTTTATTAATTTTAATTGTTAATACACACGGGTACAGATATTCACAATGGACAGTGAAGATGCAGACCATATTGTTTTTAAAAGAGTCCTAAAACGATTTGTAAAGTTAATGTAATGATACTAATCAGTTCTGTTCTTCATTAATATTCATATTTTCAATTATCCGGACCCTCAATTATTGGGTCTGTTTTGCCTAGTCCCAATGAGTCTGGTTAATCTAGATTTCACTGTACAGCTCTAAAAACTGTCCAATGTTTGCAAAAAAGAGTATAATTATTTCAGTGTTTAGTAAAAAACTATCAAGATTGAGCACAATGACTGAAGTACAGTTTTACCATTTCAACAGGTTTTCTAAAGGTTTCTCATTGCTTGCAACTTGAATTGCACTCTCTACAAAATTTGGGAAGAAGAAATGTGCTGTTTCCACAATACCTAAGTACCAAGGGAAATACATTTGTCGTTTTCTCAGAGCAGCTCCCTTGATCATAGCAAGGGAACATTCATCAACAGGCTCCCGCTTTACAGTCGTTTCAACTGGAAGACCTTTGGTGCCATCACGAGCATTCTTTGTGTCTATATATCCTAGGACACACAGTGTTATGGAGACCCCCTTGTGACCTTGCAGTGCTAAATCTTGACGTAAGCTGTTAAAAAATCCATGCAGTGCATGCTTATTTCCACAGTAAGGTGCTGTCCTCGGGGTAGAGACAACTCCTACAAATGATGATACTACTACAATGCTTCCATTGGTTGTCTGAAGGCCTGGAAGTAATAAGGTGGCGATATTGATGTAGCTGATGGTATTGACAGCAAAGTAACGTGGGACATTGTTGAGGTCACTGTTCTTGTTCCAAAAGTCATAAAAGGGCAGAAGATGGTTGAGGACAAGTATATCAGGTCCATCAAATAATTTGCTAGTTTTCTGCATGAGAAAAAGGACATTATTTCATTGATTCAAAAGTCAAGGTTTTGTTTAATTTATCCTTTCATTAATTCTTTATATAAAAAGTAATGACTGATTTGTTTTCTGCATGTATTGGATAATTTAGAAATTAATTTTGTTTACATATTGTACCATTTTTTCCCTATTTGTCATGATTATGGCCCAATTATTTATACTTAATCACCAAATCACCTAATGCTGAACCTATGTTGGGAATTCACTTATCCATCTGAGATGGAAAAACCATCTAGATATAACTCTACACAGGTTAAAATTAATTTTCTTAACAATAATTATTTATGTAGCCTGCATAGCTTGGCAGAATTTTTAGTAATATTTTGAGCATGCTGAAGGTTGGATTTCAGTAGCGACAGAGTTGTAGTTGTAGTCAGAGTTGTCAAGAGACCTTATGACCTAGTGAAAATCAAAATCAGAGTCATAAGCAGAGTCGTAAGCAGAGTCATAAGCTCTACGGAATCAGAGTCGGAAGAATCAGAATGTTTCCATTTCTTCCGATTCCGTTTACGGCTCCGTCTCTTACTAGGTTTCAGAGTCGGAAGCAGAAGCAGAAGAACCAGCCAATCGCAAGGCCCAGAATTGGATATTGTTGTTGGTTTATTCTCCCGCTTCTGCTTGCGACTCTGGCAATGCAGTATTCACTTGATAATAAGCGAAGAAGTCATGAGCAAAAATTATCAGTGTTCTGCTTCCAACTCCATTGGTTTGATTTTCACTAAATCATATCGCTCTATGCTTTTGATTACGACTCCGACTACGACTCCATTGCTAGTGAAAACCAGCCTTAGAAAACAACGAAAACTGAGAAACTCGCACTCAAATTGCTTAAAAGATTGCTCAAGCCACCAGGTAGTCTGTGTGCAGGCCGTAGAAGGAGAGGGAAAGGGTTAAAAGGAGAGTGTGCGCTTGCTTTTTCCCTTTTCCCTCCCCTTTGATGGCTGCCATGCAGGCTAATGCTAAGCGGCAGGTACAAAACGCAGGTCACAGGTCACAGGTCATTGTTTTACCAATACTGAAACAACCTAAAACAATGACCTGTACCCTGTGACCTGTGTTTTGTACCTGCCGGAGTTGAACAGCATTACGTACGTCAGCTAAATTCTTTGCAGCCTCCAAAGAAGACAGGTCAGCCACAACGTAGTTAGCAGCCTGTGCGCCTAATTCTTCGCAACGTGCCACGACTTTTTGGAGGGCCTCTTCTCTCCGAGCAACGAGCAAAAGTTTGGCGCCAAGCTTGGCGTACTGATAAGCAAGTTCCTCTCCGATTCCAGTGGACGCTCCACAAATTACTACCTTTTTGCCTCGCACATTTTCGGGAACAAAATTCCCTTTAAGGTACCACGCAATTAAAACGGCTGCAAAAGCTGTGCAAATCCCAAAGAAAGCTGCAACTTTTAATATCCCCGCCATTTTGTGTGCTTAAGTCGAAAAATATACCTGAGGGTGGGAGAGGTGGGGAAGTTAGTCCTTTGGTCACGAAAATTATCTTGAATCTGTTACTCTGAGCCAATATATGCACCATTTTTAAGTCGTTTTTACGTGGACAAGTTTGATGTTCACCCTAAAGCAAAACCTAGAATAACGTAACGTCTCTTCCTGACTGTTGCCTTTTAATCCGGGGAAATCCCGGGCGATTCCGACTACTTCCGAACATTTCCGATTACTATACAGGCAGAAGTTTTTGTTGCTACGTGTCATCGTTCCAGAACGACATGGCCTCTTACTCGTAACGTAACTTGGAAATCTCGTTGTACCCTAACTTGTGCGCCCATTGTCTACCACCATGAAAATAGTATTCATAACGAAACAAGGATGGTGGATTATTGTGGCCGTTTGTGTATTTGTTCTTGGAAATTGCGTTCTCCTTTACCGCTTTATCAACAAGAATTCAATAGCGGATCAGCTCGAGAGAACAAGACTAAAGGAACTCTCGGACAGATATTTATCAAACGTAGATCCAAATTCAAAGCTAGGTGATATCGCTGAAGTAGTTCAAAAACTGCGAAAGAAACCTGCACAATCTGATGTTTTTAAACCAAGTTTACCTTCAGCACAAAGGGGAGATCGAATCAAGGAAAATTTTGGCTTGAATGAACGACGGAGAACAGATGAAACTGCTTTTTCTTCCAAGAGAGATGCCATTTCAACAAAAACTGCAGCAAGTGATTTTGTAGCTGCAGTGCTTGTTATAGCATGCAACAGACCGACAGTGAAGCGTTGTTTAGATCTCCTTCTACAATATCGTCCGTCGCCCAAACAATTCCCCGTTATTGTAAGCCAAGACTGTGGTCACCAGCCCACAGCTGATATCATTAGATCGTATGGAACCCAGGTTTCGTTCATTCAACAACCAGACCTGTCGGATGTTCAAGGTGTCCCTGCTAACATGCGCTCAATGATGGGGTACTACAAAATCAGTCGACATTACAAGTGGGCCCTGGGGCAGGCTTTTGATCACCTGGGATATGACACTGTGTTGATTGTTGAAGATGACTTAGATATTGGTAAGTGTTTGGTGCCCTAAACATTTTTTTTTTAGGTTATAGATCAACTGATATCAACCAAACTCTCTTATCCCATCACATCAAATTTGGAAAGACTAAATTCTATTCTGTCACATCAAATTCCGACTTCAAATTCGGAAGGACCAAATTTTATCCTGTGACATCAAATTAGGTAACGCCAAATTCTATCAAGCGACTTCCGATTTTGAAACACGAAATTCTGTCACTGTGCACACAGAAACGCAAATCCTGCAACTTCAAATCCTGGTAGCCAGTACGGTCGAGCCTGGAGGCCTGGTTAAAATGTACAGAAGATAATTTATTTCCAGCGTAAAGATAATTTATTCCATTCCACAACATTATGGCCAAACAACAGCCACAGCAAGTGGCTGTGTTCATTCGCCAGCTATTGGTTAGCCTGATAAGGGAAATCGAAAATTGTAATGATGGAAGAGACAATTTAGATAGCGTCAGATATCGCACTGACTGTGATGGATGGTGTTATCTAATTTGATGTCATGGGATGAAATTTGGTCTTTCCGAATTTGACGTCATAAGATAGAATTTGGTATTACGGAATTTGATGTGACCGAATAGAATTTAGTCTTTCTAAATTTGATGTGACGGCATAAAATTTGGCATCACACGGGAATTTGATGTCACAGAATAGAATTCAGTCTTTCTGGATTTGACTTGGTGAGATATAATTTGGTGTTACCGAATTTGATACCACAAAATAGAATTTGTTGTTTCCGAATTTGAAGACGCGAGATAGAGTTTGGTGTTACCAAATTTGATGTCACAGGATAGAATTTATATGGACATATGCAAAACTGATAGAGCACAATTTAGTTGGACAACCATAAATTAGGAAAGCTAATTTTGGCGGGGATCACACGCCATAAATGACACCTCAGCCTCATATTCCTTTGCACCCTGCCTGTTTATGCAACAATTGTTGAATTTTTATGCATGCCTTACAATATTTAGCAATACATCTCTGTCATTCTTCTTAGTTACACTGATTATCTAAACTCATTTGCCCTTTTTAGCGCCAGACTTTTATGAGTACTTTACTGCAACAAAGCCCTTGCTGGACAAAGACCCTACGTTGTGGTGTATCTCAGCTTGGAATGATAATGGAAAGGAAGGAATGGTAAAAAGAAATGATGTCCTGTACAGAAGTGACTTTTTCCCTGGACTTGGCTGGATGATAAGAAAGTCTCTTTGGGATGAGCTCAAACAATACTGGCCACTGGGATTTTGGGATGACTGGATGAGGGAAGCTTCCCAACGTAAAGACAGGTCATGTATACGTCCTGAGATCCCACGTACAAGGACATTTGGCAGACAAGGCGTGAGCCATGGGCAGTTTTTTGATCAACATTTAAAATTTATCAAGTTGAATGACAAGAAGCACCCTTTTACAAAAACAGACCTTTCGTATTTAATGAAAGAAAACTATGATGAGAAATTTGTTAAACGTGTACACTCGTTACCACTTGTAACTGTTGATCAGTTCCACAACAAGAGAGTGTTTGCCACAGAGGTGCAGGTTCATTATGCCTCACAGCAAGAATTTCAAAATGTGGCAAAGCAGCTTGGTGCAATGACTGACTTTAAGGCAGGAATACCAAGGATGGCTTACAAAGGAATAGTATCAATTGTATTCTCAGGGACTATTGTGCATATAGTTCCATCCGATTAGTGGGTACAAAACTACAGCTGTAGAATGATATACATGCGCATGAAAGCCATTCTCTGTCGTGACTTGATACAGTGTGTGAGTCAGAGGGCACAAGTCCCATGTTTTATGACATAAAATGTGTCTAAGGTCGTGGTCTATAAGGGATCAACTGTTTCAACCAGTACCAGTTTGGTTTGATATGGTTGATGTCTCTCAAAAGAACACTTTTCCAACTTTTCCAGTCACATGAAAACAATAATTATTATTGTTTCCATGTGACTGGGACTAGTCCATATGCAAACTGCAATCATGCAACATAATAACCCAAATGTTTTTTGACCTCTTCGTACCGGTTTGAGGCCAGTCAAAAAAGTTGATCAACCAAACCAATTGAAAATGCTTTTTCTCCAGTGGAACACGCACAAAACTCAACCAGAAAGAGTTGATCCCAATAGAACACAACCTTACAGTCAAGAGTCAATGGTCAAGTTGCACTCCAGCTAGCCTGAATAACACTCTAGTTATCCAAAGTAGCACTTTGGTTAGTCTCGGTGGTGCTCTGGCTAGGTCGTTAACATACCAAAATTCACAATTAACAAATCAGAATGATTATCTCTGGTAGCCTTGGCTGTTTAAGCAATTTGAGCACAAGCACACAAAGCTGCGAGTTCACAGAGCAGCTCCTTGGGGCTTTGGTGCTAATTTACATGACCTTGTCTCTCTCTTAGCAAGTCAAATTGCTTAAACTGCCAAGCTACACAGGCTGAGAGTTTCTAAAACTTCACACTGACTTCAGCAAACTGGAAACTTCCATATTGAGAGAAGTCACATGAAGGGCATCTCACACTCTAAAATTCCTTTTCACTTGATCAAAACAATCTATTTCATACATGGACTATGTGCTGCAGCCTAACCCTGGTATAAAACTAACTTCCTGTGTTATAATTTCCTTCAAAAGGCCAGTTTCACTAGGTTGGCTCATAATATGCAGGGTGTGTTATATCTAAGAATGCATGTGCAATTAAGAATTTGCACTGTGTGATATTTGAATATTCTCTTAAGAATTTTTGATCCCTAAGGCCAGTGATATCAGAAAGAATTATCATGAGTAGTGTAGATTCTTAATTTCTGGAGCTTTCCCATGAGCTTTCAATTCTAAGTCATAATAATTATTTAAGAAACATCCAAACAACAAACGACAAAGTCATACTTTTAAATCTCTAAACAGCACAAAACTAGCATGATGTTGACGTAATGATGACTCCAGAATTAAATTATTTACATTTTGATAAATTCACCAGCAAATTTTTGATAGGAAAAACTTCCTCTGTGTTCTTATGGAGTTTGACAAACACTCATGAAAGTTTTTGAGCATTAAAAGACACATTCAAGAATTAATTCCTGCACCATCATTTCTCATTCTCCCAGATTTCCCCTCAAGTTTGTTTTAATCTAAGAGAAACACAATAAGTGTCTGTACTTAGTGTAAATATCAGCCTTTATTACATGTAACGCATTGTAATGTACATTCTCTTTTCAGGAAAATAAAGTCTGCCACTGTTATTAGATTGCCTTGTTTTAAACTCTACTTTTTCCCACAAAATCCAGAAAAAAATCACTTAAGTATGGTAACAAGTGAAACATACAATGCACAATGATTACAATACCATGCACATTGAACAAGCAGGTCTATTTTTTTTTCCACAAAACAGAGGCTGACTTGTCAAGAAAGAACCTTTTACAATTTGTACTAATTGATATATACATTAAAATACACTTAGTTAATTTATTGTTCCTTCACTCCATCTTCCTCAGTTGGTGGTTCAACATCTTTTGCTTCGTCATTAGATTCCTCTGCTGCTTCCTGTCCTTGTTCTTCTGACTCCTTTGTCTCATTTTCTTCATCAGCCTTGTCTTCCTTCACTTCGTCAGTGTTTTCTTGAACTGGATTTTCCTTTACCTCTTCCTCATCATCAGGTTGTTGTGGTGCCTCTGTTTCTTTAGTTTCTTCATCTTCTGTCACTTCGTTTTCCTCTGTGTCTTTTTGTTCATCTCCTGCACTGTCCTCACCAGATTTGATCCCTGAGAAAGTGTAAGACATTTTGCACTTTGTCAAGATTTATTCCACAAGCAGTACTTGAAAAGTTGTGCCTTTTATTTACAAGGGCTCATGCAATGGTTTGCTTGGAAGCATAATAGACTACTCTTGATATATTAAAATTTGGTTTGGCAGCAAAGCTTGGAGGATTCAAACAAAGGAAACTGAATGACAATGTTTATTCATTTATTTTGTTTGTGTCCTCTAGGCCTCACTATCAAACTGAATTTTAATAAAATTGATTATATTGAAAGTGGCCTAGTTAAGGGTGTCTCTAACCTTGCGCAATTCTGTTGTTCACATCATTAATGGCTTTGGATATGGCATTTTCAGCAGCATCATCTTCCAGGATTTTGGCCAGCTCTAAAGCCTTTTCAAAAGACTGTAGGGCATCTTGAAGATCGCCAAGTTTTACTATAAAGGAAAAAAACTTGAAATCAAAAATCAATCATTTTCTTATTATTTTAAAGAACAACTTAGAGCCTGTAAATACAGCCACACTGCTAACGTGGCCAGATTTTTGTGGCCTTTTGGTGACCAGATTAACAGGGTTACACTGTTCCACTTACATAAGCCAGTCAGGAGAATTCACATTTTGATAACTTACCTTCTGCTTGAGCCTCAAGAACAGTTGCGTTCAGCTGCCACACTTTGTCATCAGCTTGCTCTGCTGCAGCCAATGATTTTTGACCAAACTCTTTTGCATCCTGATAGTACTTGAGCTCTAAATGACACCTGCCAATCTCATGATAAAGCCATGTGCTTTCAAGCACTGATTTACTGAGTGGAAGTTTCTCCATCCAGGCATCAATAGCTTTAGTGTATTCTCCCATCTTGGCATACAGTCTTCCAAGGTTGTCTAATGCACGTGATTTAGCCTCTTTGCTTTCACTTCGGAGGAAATGACAAGACGTGTTTCAAGATATATTTCTCAAACTCGTTAATAATTCATAACGTTTAAACAACAAAAAGAAATGATTGTGATGGTGTTTGGATGTCTGATGTCAATTAGGATAGACTTTTATGATTTTATTTTCTCCATCTTCTCCTTAGTTTTATTTTTGATTGAGAAGATATATCAAGCACTCAAGATGGTGTTTGATTGCATTTCCAAACACCTCAAAGTTCGACAAAAATACTTCCCCGTACACCATTTTTCCAACTCTCTTCTCTAATCTCAGTGTTTGGAAGTGTTCAAACAATCAAAACACTGTTTTGGTAACTGAGCAAGGGAGCGAGTGAGTGAGTGAGTGAGCAAGCGAGCAAGCAAGCAAGGGAGCGAACGAGTGAGTGAGTGAGCGAGCGTGAGAGAGAGCAAGTGAGGGAGGGAGCGAGTGAGTGAGGGAGTGAGCGAGTGAGAGAGCAAGTGAGTGAGGGAGTGAGTGAGTGAGTGAGCGAGCGAGAGAGCAAGTGAACGAGAGAGCAAGTGAGTGAGGGAGCGAGTGAGTGAGTGAGCGAGAGAGCAAGTGAGCGAGTGAGGGAGTGAGCAAGTGAGTGAGTGAGTGAGTGTGAGTGAGCGGGCGAGAGAGCAAGTGATTGAGGGAGCGAGTGAGTGAGCGAGCGAGGGAGCGAGTGAGTGAGCGAGCGAGTGAGGGAGAACAAGGGAGCAAGTGAGTGAGTGAGTGAGTGAGTGAGCGAGAGAGCAAGGGAGTGAGCGAGCAAGCGAGTGAGTAAGCGAGTGAGAGAGCAAGTGAGCGAGCGAGTGAGTGAGTGAGCGAGTGAGTGAGCAAGTGAGTGAGTGAGCGAGCGAGTGAGTGAGCGAGTGAGTGAGTGAGTGAGTGAGCAAGTGAGTGAGTGACTGAGTGAACCAAACAACAAAAATTTCTAATACCTACATAAAAATAACTACTTTGGAGAACAGAGAGCAAGTGAGCGAGTGAGGGAGTGAGTGAGTGTGAGTGAGCGGGCGAGAGAGCAAGTGATTGAGGGAGCGAGTGAGTGAGCGAGAGCTAGGGAGCAAGTGAGCGAGTGAGTGAGTGAGTGAGCGAGAGAGCAAGGGAGTGAACGAGCAAGCGAGCGAGCGAGTGAGTAAGCGAGCGAGAGAGCAAGTGAGCGAGCGAGTGACTGGATTAGTGAGCGAGCGAGTGAGCAAGTGAGTGAGTGAGCAAGTGAGCGAGAGACAGAGTGAACCAAACAACAAAAATTCTAATACCTACATAAAAATAACTACTTTGGAAAACAGAGACCTGAAATAAAATGATCTGGACAAAAGAATACCAATCTTAATGATCACTTACAGCTTTTTAGCAGCCTTCAAATCCTTTTCATGGTATTTCAAAGCTTCTTCATAATTCTCCATTTCAAGATGAGCATTTCCGATACAAGAGTATAAATTTCCAACAACTTCAGCTTTGTTTGGGACACTTTCTGCTCCTAAAGATTGAACTGTTTTTAAAGTTGACTGTGCCTTGTTCAAACTGGTCTCTGGATCACCATCTGCCAATGCCTGATCTATTTCCTCCAATGATCTTAAGATGAATTTTGTTGTGTCAGCAGGGAGTTGTCTTTGTGGTGGTTTCCTAGGGGGCAGTTTCTTGTTCTTGCGAGCATACAATGGCTCTTGTTGTCTCCAAAAATCAATCCTTGTGTCTAAATAGTTCAAGCCCTCTTGCACAAGATCGTAAATTGGCTTGCTGCTGCTGCCGTGAATAAAGTCTAAAAATAAATGAAAAATAAGATCATGCTTAGCACAAATGACCATGGGATGTTTATAATGCTACAGGCCCAAGTTGTTCGAAGGCTGGATAACACTGTGCGCCAGATAAATTGCTATCCAGTGGAATAGCGTTAAGCTGTGGTAACAAAACAAATCATGCAATGTGCTGGATAGTGATTTATCTAGTGGATAGTGTTATCCACCATTCAAACAACATGGGCCAGACCAATAACATGAAAACAGTAATAGGCTTAAAGGCTGGAAGTGCACATAACTTTCTGGAACACTTGAATCAAGAATTCCAAAATGAAACTCGACTTTAACTTTCTTCAAAATTGCAGGATGCAAAGATAAAAATTCTTATTTTTGTCTTATGTTTTTACTACATGTTATATAATTTAATTTAATATAAATTATTTATATAATGAAACATCTGCCCATTGTACCTTGATCATCCATGAGTTTCTCAAGGTACTTCTTGTCAGCGTATAATTCTCCTAAGAGCTGCAAAAAAATAAGATGTCTAAGAAATATATTACTTACAGAGTGTGTAGAATTGATTCACCACTATTAAATTTTCTTAAAACTTGTCACATGGAGAGGGAAAATGTGAGTACCTGATAGCCATCTGCGAGTACCGTACATAGAATCCCCCTACCCGCCCTGGGATTTTAGCTCTGTCTACATCTAGCATCTGAAGCATCTATAGCATTTGTGATGAAGGTGCAATGGTCTCATGGAAAACTGTGTTGTGTTCTTGGGTAAGGCACTTCACTCTCACAGTGCCTCTCTCCACCCAGGTGTATTTACTGGCAAATTTGATACTAGCCCTACAATGGACTAGCATCCCATCCAGGGGGAAGTAGAAATACTCCGAGTTGCTTTATACAACAGAAACTGGAGATAAGCACTGGCCTTGATAGGCCACTTGGCTCTTATACAAATATATACAGTATCTGAACTATTCACAAGTAATAGCTGGTTGTTAGCTTACTTTCTTGACCGTTTTCTCAGATTTAACTGGACTTTTAGTGTTTTTCCCTCTATTTGCTGCTTGTTGTTGATTTCTTGCTGCCTGAGTGGTTGGTTTGCTATAGCCTTTGGTTGTCTTTTTCTGTAAAAAAATCAAAATTGGTACAGTAAAAACTACTAAAAACTACAAGAAGCTTGGAAGAAGCAAAACTTCAATGTACTTCCTGATATCTCTTGAGATAGATGGGCAGTTGAATGAGGTCCTAAAGTCGTTTAAATCTCCAATTTTCAGATCAAACATATTCGATTTTGACTTTGAATGTTCATGTTTTAATGGCCTTATAAACTCCTTCAACATGCTTTCTTTCCATTCTACCATTCTACATAAACAAGTACAACATTGGTTCAAAAACTTCAAACTTCCTACAGATTTTAAAAGAACATTCAAATGTGTATGAATACTTACCGCTTCGTCTTGTTTAGCAAAAAAAGACAAATCTCCTTTGTTTTCTAACTTAACCTTGGCCTTACCTAAAAGCAGGTACCATAAAAAAATTGAACATTATTTTAGAAACATTTAAGAGATTTCTAATTCTGAGTTTTTCACAAATTTGTTATAGTTTGCTACCAAGTGGAGAATCAAACTTTTGACTGGCAATCACCCTTACTCTCCAAGAGTGCTGCAGACTAAGCAGAACAGTCACCAGACTAAGCAGAACAGTCACCAGTTGATGACAGCCGATTTTTTTAATATGTACTTTCCAGTTGGTGAGCTTCTTTTTTTTGGTTATTATTTTATCACAAAATACAAATAATGTACAATAAAAAACAAGACAGTTTCACAAACTGTCGAAAAAGTTGTGAATTTTACGCCAAATTTCTTTGGGAAGTTGCAAAGTTCGTCGCGAGCAAAGTTCGCGTCATTCGGTGTAGTTGATTTGGTAATATAAATACAAATGAATTTCAACAAAGTGAAAATATTTCTCAACCAAGCAAGGCTTATTTTATGATGTTTCCTTCTGAAATGTAAATTAATTGAGGTACAGCTCAGAGGGACTTCACATCACAGACGGATGGTGTGACTAACATCTGGTTTACAGCGGTAATGTAAATACAAAAGTTCAACAACACGACATTGAAATATTCTGTTTTTTGCGCTATTTCTAGAATGACGTATGTCCTGTAAAAAGTTTTTTTTTTTTATCTCTGATAGATTTAAATGTAAAATACTTTTAAACCACTATATGTGGAAGTTCTATCTGAAGCTACCCAAGAATTAACCAACACGACAGAAATTGTATTCTATTTTTAGGCAAGTGTTGGATGACATCTGGGAAAATTCAGTTGCAACATTTTATAACCCATTTTAAAACTAGTAATTCCTAATCAACATATAAACTACAATGTCTAAGGAAATTCTGAGACAATTTCAACTTTTTATCTGCCCAACTTCATTTTCCAAGTTCACAATTTGATTGACTACATAATGAAATTGCCAAGTTCCTAGTGAACTTCGGGAATTTCAAACCAACTTCAGAACCCGTTTGTCAAACGTTTTGTGAAACCCACTGTAATATCTAAATATATAGAAAGATTTAAACAAGCATAAAAGCAGAGTTCCTGATTCCAACAAGAAAATGAAACTAAGAAATATAAAAAAAAATACGAGAAATGGCAAATGCATCTGCTCCCCTTGAATTGACCATAAAAAGGACAAAAAAGGAATGTTGAATCAAAGATTTAGGGGGGAGGGGGTGTAGTTAAGAGTCGAATGGAATTCAGACACTTATAAACCTTTTCCTCTGCTAAAACGCATCATCCAGGTGCAAAAAAATTTTGAGTTTGGGCAGGCCCCACTATTTATTGCTAGCCTGAGAATCACTCTCCTTAGCCCCTAAAAAGTTCATCTCTTGTAAACAGTACTTTGACAGTGCATCACAAATCCTCAAACTTTTTCTCAAAAAAAATGTCCCTTGACCACCAGGCAAGTGATGGACAGAATCCATAAGCCAGACTGAAAAGTCACTGCACACTGATCATTGACATGATTAAATTTTGGGAATTTCATACACAATGGCTCATAGATTATTGACTAAAAAACAGCAGTAAACAGGCGAGTGCAGCCCTTACTTCCAATAGCATTGTCAATGGCTTCTTGGGCCTTCTGAATACCAAGCTTAAACTCTTCCTGGTCTTGTCTCAACTTGTACCCACGGTGATAATACAGCAGTGCATACTCAAAGTCACCCTTGGAATACAAGGCTTCTGCTTTCTGGTATAGTCCCTGAAAATTAACCAAACAAATTCAAGCAGCATCAGCAAACGATATGCAGAGGCAGCACCCTAGGAATAAAGGAAAAAGAATGTATTACCTGGTCTGAAAGTTCTTCTTGTGGAGATTCAATTACTGTATTACCGGTAACCACTATTCACGAAAATGAGCTCCTCAGAGAGGAATGAAGATTGAACTCAAGAGAGAGACAGAAATCAAGCCTGTGATAGTGGAAGAACAATATTTTTGATGCTACAAGTAACAACCATTACCTTTTGTGTAATATTTTTTGTACATGACAGCACTGCCACTATATATATAATTATATTCAGTCTTTACATATCAATTGAAACAAAAATGTACGTTCATGAAATGGTGACCAACAAACTGTTGTACCTCCCAATAAAATGTTACTAGTGACAGATTAGGATTCCTATCCAGCAAGAGTCATTTTTTCAGATATGAAAACAAGTACATTTGCACAGAAAGAAAGGCTTCTCCTGGACATCTGTAACACTCTCAAACCTTGTTGTATTCTTTATCTTCAGCAAGTGATTCTTCAGCATCTCTCAATGCAGCATCAGGATCACCCAGTCGTAAGTAGCACTTTGAACGTTGGACCAAGCAAGCTTTATATCCAGGCTGTAACTCAAGTGCCTATAATTAACAAAAGTGTAACAATATTAAAAAAATAGAAAACATGTACCGTGCTTCTATTGAGTTATAGAAACACAAGTGGGAGTTTGGGAGAACAAGAAATGCTGTGGGAACACAAGCCACAGGCAAGTGTTTCCACAGCTTTTTTGAGTTCTCCCAAACTTTCACGAGTGATTCTATAACTTGATAGAAACACTGAGTACATATTTGCTATTTCTCTTAGAAGACACCGTGATGAGAAAAAGGAAAACAACTTGTTAACCTTGATTATCAAAATGTAAATTCTCTTTGCTCAGGCCATCATTACGTCAACAGTTCATGCTAGTTCTGTGTCTTCATTGAGTTATAAAAACACAATTTTTAACCAATCAGCGCTAGCGCACATATTTTCTTAGGACTGTTTTCTAAAACACATTAAAAAACAATAACCAAAAGAAAATATGCACGCTGATTGGTTAAAAATCATGTTTCTTGAACTCGATAGAAACACAAAACTAGCAAAAGCTGTTGACATAATGATGGCATGAGCAAAGAGTATTTAAATTTTTTCGTTGTGATATTTCTAAAAGAAATAGAAAACAATAGTTGTTTTCTCTGTTTCGATCTACTTTTGGTGTAAATCTACTAGTGTTCTATCACGAATGCCTTTCTCTGATTGGATATGCTACTCACTATCTATTATGTGATAGATAGTGAGTAGTGTAGCAATGTACTGTTGTTGGCAAAATGAAGGCTGTTTCTTGGTGTTTTCGAAGTGCCTGTGAAGAGGATTTAGATAAAGTTTTGAACGACTAGTGGATTTATACTAAAACAATAAGATTATTCGCTCTCGATTTCTATGCGTCATAGTTGACTTGGGCTGTGCCCTTCTCAACTATCACGCGATAGAAATCTCGAGCTCATAATCTAATATTATTGTTAAATAGAAACACTCATGAAAGTTTGTGAGAAGTCAGTAGTCTTGTTGTTTTCATAGGTGGCTGATTATTTTCATCTTTTTTTCTAAAGAATCAGAGGAATGGCTCAGATTCATTTTTGGAATAGCTCAGATCTTTAATATTACTTTATAGCGTAGACGGTCATTTTTGCCAGCAGCCAGAATGCTGTTAGAGCACAAACCAACTTTAGAAAAGGTCTTTACAACTTACATTGCTATATATATAGCTAGGCGTTTTTCTCGCTACAGCATGCCCATTCATTGGCTAGTTCATGGTCACATGACATCTAACAATGAAACTGTTTACCACCAAATGCCATGAGCGGGTAACATTGCGAAAACTATGACGTCAAACAGGAAACAGTTCACTGTTGCCCGCAAAGTGTTGACCACTGTTGCCCGCAAAGTGTTGACCACTGTTGCACATGATCAGAGGTGACATGATGTTGTCGCTGAAATCTCAGCACATTTCTCAAAATTTGCTTTTGTTTTGTTTTGCTATATAACAAATCACTTAATGACTGGTCCCTTGGGGAACAGTGAATATTGTTTCCCTCGATCTCAATGTTTCCCGAGATGAAAATTCTCAGGAAACAAATTTCACGGTTCCCTTCGGGACCAGTCATAAAGTGTTAAATATGTGCACTCAAACCAGGAACACATATTTTTATACATTTTGTTTTGATTGATTACTCGGAATGAAGGCTCTTCACATAAAGAACAAGACTGTTGCAAGCTTTCACAGTGTAAAATTCACTGAATACTCCTGTACATAAAAGGCCTCTTCCAAAATTTAACAAATATGTACCAAAAATTTCACATGTTTACAGTTTAAGTGTTCTCGCTAATGCATACAAACTATATTAAGATACTGTCTAGGTCAGTTTGTCGATGATCAATCAGTCATTTGATGCAAAAATAAGTAAACGTTTTTATGATGAATTCAAATGAAAAAACATTTTCACAAGAGACAGATTTATTATTTTATCAAGCCAATATTCTTGCAGTAATTCACTGATAAATAACAGTCTGTTTCTTTGACACTATTTCTATTTGTCAACTTGATGTTTTGCCTCCACACAAAGCATTTAATCATAAGTTTTACATTTTATGTTCATTTGACATTTCACTTTCATTTGACAGTTGCATGTAAGTAGGCTTATTTTATAACTAAAGTTGTTACTGGTTAAAATCAAACTACATACATACATACATGAACTTTATTTAAACTCGAATTTCAGAGTAGCCAGAAAGGCTAATATCTTCGAAAACAAAAAAGAAAAAATCTTTTTACATACATAAAAATCTACATACATACACAAAATAAATCTATATACATGTACATGCTTAAAAATCTATTTAAATACATGAAAAAATGTTAAATATACTGTTAAGTCTAAAAGGAGATTGCTTTCAGTAATCTTCTAAAACCATATTAAGCTATAAGCTTACTAACGCCTACATGCATAAGGTTATATATATACACCCTAATACAAGCAAATTCGATTCCATGACTCTTAACTTCCTTCTATTCTTCCTTGATAGGATGTTGGGAATTCGAGGACACAATACCACAGAAACAGCATTCTTTGACTTATAAACTAACATGTACAAACAAACTCAGGAGATATACAGAAATTGTAAGGTCAAGCTTATTTAGTAAAGAGGTATTTACCTGTGTGTAACTATCAAGTGCTTTTTTATATTCTCCCTGATTAAAATGCACATTTCCTTCCGAAAGATAGGTCGTAAATGAACTCTTTGGACCTTCTGGCTCGTCGTCGTCGTCATACATAGCGGCGGGAACTATTTTTGCCTGTTAAATCGTCTGTAAATTGCTGTGGTACAAGATTTTGTAAATATGGCCCCCTGAATGTGGTCGTCAAGAGAAGGTTGCTAAGTAGAACCCAGTACTTTTCTTGTGATATACGGACCGCTGCAACCGCGCCGCTGCCTATGTGCTCCTCCAGTGAAATGAAGGAGATGATTTACCATGTTCACGCAAGAAAACTCATGCAATAAAAACTTACTGATATGAGAATAATCAACCGGAAAATTGCAAAACCTTAAACCATTATATTGTTTCCTGGTCTCTATGTTTTTTTATCAACTTTCTCGCGCTTGAAGTCTTGAAACAGAAATTAGTTTTGATTTATTTATTTTTCAGCAGAAGCTTATCTATCACCTTGTCAAAGGTGAGATGATTCTGATTTTCCTGACAGTTTCATCATCATCACCATCAATATTTTTATGACGACAAAATCAGAAATGTGACACAGGCTAAATTAGAAAAAAAAAAGAAGCTCGCCCATTCTTCGAGAAAACTTAATATTCAAGGAAAGCCCAAAAAAGATAGGTAAAAGAACTGAAAATAAGGTGTTAGTAAAAATGAAGTCTTTCTAGAGTTTATATTGAAAATGATACGATTTTATGCCGGGTAAGGTTTTCCCAGGCTTATCCAGCATTTTCTCCATATATGATCAACACATGACGTAATTTTCAGCCGTTGGCCAATCAAAATTCAGAACCATCTGATTGAGTCTGTTTGTTGTTCGCTGTATAAAGAGGCAGAGGTTTCCAACTCGATCTTCTATCTGGAAAACTCCTTCTACAGGAAGTTAGCCGTAGGATGTGGAGATCCCGATGTCTCCCGAAAAAGTCTTTGGAGCTACAAATCGACAGCTTTTTATAATGTAGTTGTTAGCTCTGCGGCGTGAAGTCCGGTTTTTGCCTTGGCGCGAGGTGACTGCAATCGTTGACTATGGGCAACATTCACTGTTGTGTTCTACCTTCGCCTCGCAGAGGGGCTATGGCTAAAAGTGAGCCTTATGACAGGACAGGTCTCGCGAATGAGTCGTTTGAACTACCCCACATTAGCGACAGAGAAGGTAACGGCAAGCAAAATGTTTGTCCAAGGCTAATATGTCTGATCTTAGCTTAACTCTACATATCATGGCCGATTTGGACGGACGATTTGTGATTTTATCCCTCTAATTTCTTTGTAGATCTTTCAAATCACAAGGGGACGTTGTTCTTGCATAGATCACTTTCTAATCAAGGTAAGGCAAATGACAGCTAATTTCACAATTCGTTGAACAGCTTGAGCGAAGTCTGATCATCTCTGAGTCACATGTAAGCAACTGAATTTGGTTCTATTGCTTTCTGGAAATTGTCTTTTGCTTAAGCTTATGCACTTACTTAGCTTTCACACGTAGTATACGTAAGATTAAGCCTTATGCTATGGTTCATGTTCTTTTCGCACAAAGAATTAAAAGATCCTTTGTCCGATTTTTTTTCAATGCGACTTGAAAATTCTTGTTATTCTCTGCAAGTCTTAAAATAAATTTATTTCTTCATATTTGCTCCATCCCTCGTCGATTTTCTGTAACAACTATCAGCTTACTTTTTGTTTGTAAGCTTTAAAAGCTATATTTCGGGAAAGAATTTTCACGTTTATCCGCAATTCATTCATTTTCACTTCACGTTGGATCCCCTAAAATCCGTAATATTAAAATCCAACTTTTTTTGGTCAATTACTTTGACCTAACACCACATGGTATACGTGACAATTCGAAAGAAGCTTACAGAAGGCTTCGGGATATTATGAATTTCCATCGGAATATTTTTCAAATTTCGTGAAAGCCCTGAAAATAAAATTGTGGCAGATTGTCAACTTTAAAATTATCGGTTCTGCTGGCGTTTGTTCAAAAACTAATTTTTTTTCTCTAAAAGAGTTATATTACAGAAACCTCTGAATCAATAATTTTATTGATGATAATTTGCTGGAAGACAAAAAATAACATTGCTTATTTGAGAATCAAAAAGACATAATGGATTAAGTTATAGATTACCATATGCAAACCCCTGATCGTGGTATATTTTGTGAAATTTAAATTTACCTGGGCATTTAGAAAAGCTCTAACAAAATAAGGTAAAGTAAGGTAAAAGTGGTTACAAGAGCATGGAGATATTTACGTGAAACACAAACCATATAGACAAGTGTTTTGGAGTGTTCTATATCTTGTTATTTCTTATCTATCTCAAAGAAAAGAAAAGGAACAACAAAAATCTATTTCAAAAACATTTGCAGCTAATATTTCACCCTGATTATATAGCATTTTATATCCATGCACTATTTCCATCAAAAAACTCATGATCTCTTAACATGCGACGTTGTACACTAGGTAACAATGGAACATTTCCTGGGAGACGTACATTTTCAACAGGAAGTGACTCAAGAAAGAGAAACGGAGTTGGGGTAAGGACGAAAGGCGTGGCCTGACGCATGAGTATTTTGGTACACCCACAATCCTGCTATTAAATGCGGTATACAAGATCACCCACATTAGAACAATTTTTCTACACTAAGTTACTACATTTGTTTCTACAGTTTTGTTTCTACAGTCCCTTTTTTGTGGTCCCAACAAAAGCTCAACCATTTTAAACCTACATAGCCTCTAGCTTGTTTATAGATAAATTTGGTATACTTAACACTTCTAGACATCTCTTAAAACTTCCTGGTGGTAAAATGGAATGGAAGTTACAAAACTTTTGATTACAATAAAATGTTTTAAAATGTTGTCACTACCATTAGTTGATAGGGGGCTAATTTTTAATTACATCTGTCACAACATCATTTAAAATTTATTTAGTATACTAACAATGTCTGACATGTCCATTGTAATAATTGTAATATGTTTGCATCATTGAGGTAACACAAGCCAGGTTTATTATTAAAAGAGACTACAAGGTGGTTGGTTCCATTTAGCTTTAATCAGGTCATTAAAGCTAATTGAAGGTCTGGGTTTGTAAAGCTTCCAAAGTCTTGTACTTTCATAATTGGTGTAAAGATGTTTTAAGTGTGTGAATTACATTTTTAAATGTTGCTCTGTTTTTTTTTTTTAAATTCTTTCCTGAGTTAAAATTATTTTGTTAATTTATTATTTATGTTGTGGTAAAATTGACTGGCCCCCCCTCAAGAAGTCAATATAACAGACTGAACAGTCAACAGTCAAGTCTGTCACATAATACTTTTATTAATTTTCTCAATATTCCTGAAGACAGGTAATCAAACTAAACATTGAGTGATTTTAAAATCAATTTTAGCGTTAGGAAGGATCCTGAAAAACATGGAGCAACTTTTAATTTTAAAATAAGGCATGAAAGTTTTAGAAATATGTTGTTGGAAATATTGCTTTACAAAAACATTGTAATTTCTTTTACCAGGGAATTCTGACACGAAAATTTAGCTCCTGCTCAACTATCTTCCTTGATGACAGTACAGTGAGTCAGCCCAACCTGAAATCCACCATTAAATGGTAATAAAATTATTTATCAAATCAGTTATTTAGTTTTTCATCTTTTGCAAGGGTAGTTTCTTTTATGGCTGGCAATAATAAAATTGTTAGATCTGAGGGCTCAAAAAAAGTCTCTCTGATCATGCAGGACAAGTAGATTTTCCTGCCAGACGAGAAGCTTTAATTTTATTCTCACTTGATTGATTGACAAGGGCCCAGGAAAGTTGTCTACAACTACATGTAAACAAGATAGAAAGTAAACTAGTAGGGCATGTCCGGGGCAAGCACAATTTGAGAGCTGCTTGTCCGAAAGGCAAGCTGGAATTCAAGTTTTTTTTCTGAGCTCTGTAAACATTGAGGTATTTTACATTTTGAATAACTTAATATAAAAATAATTGTTATCATCATTGGATGCATTTTTCCCTTACTTTTCATTGGCCGAGAACCCACCAGGTGACATGGAAATAACTGCCCACAAAAATTAATAATGGTTTGCTCATATGTAGTACCTTGTGTTTTGTGTTTTGCTGCAAACAATATCCTGCTCATGTGTAATAATTGAAACCAAGATCTTGGTGAAATATCATTAATCAGTGGCAGATTGCATCCCTGAGTTGTCAGAGTTTTTTAATATATTGAACTTGGTTTTATGTATGACAAAATATTGTGATTTGTCAGTGGAGAGCAGCCTTACAACAACTTTTTATTGATCCTTACACTTGACAGAAATTAAATTAACATGAAATAAAAATTAAAACTGAAAGGGTGTTGGCTTCCTAAAATAACTAAAAAGGTAACAAAGCTGGAAGCCAAGCCTTGCTGTAAGGGAGTGAGCTTTTCCATTAAAGATATCAAGCCTTTGGCTTCAGCAAGTAATTCATCTGCCCACTGACAGATCACAAATCATATTTTGCTCAACCTCGTCCAATAATAATTGATTAACAGTTGGATATATGGGTAAATTGTCAGAGTGTACATGTATATGGAGATAAACTGATAAAATCAACATTTGCTCAGAAAACTCCACAGTCCATTTACTATTGTTATTTGCTACTTTACAGTCTAGAGCACTATCCTGGCTTCACTAATGAACATCTGAACTATTTAGTGTGCATAAAATTTATTTTTCTCAAGTTGTCTTCTGTTTTGATTAAGTACTAGCTCAGAGCATGTAACAAATTGTAGTTGTTTAAAAAAAGAAATAAAATGTATATACAAATATCACTTTTTTAATCAATGGTTTCTTTTAGAATTAACATTTTAATTGGTCCATGTTTTTGATATAGTTAATGGATCTGTGAAATATTTATCACTGCAAATGGTGTAGATTACGATTGTTGTAGATATTGTAATCACTCAGCCAGTCATTTACTCAGTCAGTCCTTATATTTTGCAGAACCTAGCTTGTGCCTTTATTCTTTGAAATTTCACTCTAAAAATTGTTTTATTTTGCTTGTTTCTTCCAGTTAAATAATTCTCTTATTCACTTTTTTGCAGCGTGGCTTTGGCAATATATTACCATATAAAGAACAGGTGGGATATTGTGTTGTCTATTTTAAAGTAAAGAGTAATTAGTTTTGTCTGAAATCTGAAAAACTAAAAATTAAACCACATCATGATAAGCCTCACTGAAGAGCTAATGGACTGGCTATCTTGGGATACCACATTTCCTTATAATGATATTGCAACGAATAAAATGTCATCACTACATAATAACTAAATAAAGATAATAAATTGTATTGACTTTGAAGTTATTTTTCAAGATTTTTGTTTTCTCGTTGTAATGCCCGTCAAATAATAATAATTTAGATTAAGGTAACCAAGATGTCAAAATTGCCATATGAAAATATACTGAAAGGCTTCAAAAACTTTGTTGTGTTTCTACAGAGACAGAGATGTGCGATCTCTTGATATCTTTGATGAAAGAGCTCACCCCCTCACGGTAAGGAAAGTGGCAAAGTCGGAAGATTTTTAGATCTGTTACTTGTATACGTAGCATAGTTCTTTAGTATGACAATACTAATTTAAAAATGATATTAATATTCATGGCACTGGATGAAATTTCTTTGAGATTAAACAGGGCTTCCATTAATCTTTTCAGTAAGAAGGTAACTATTTTTCAGAGGTGGGTGAAACTTTTTAAATTGAGTCTCTTTAAGAAAAGAAAACCTTTCCTCTAGATAGCCAAACCAGCTGGTAAACACCATCCTAACAGCAGGTCAGTTTGCGTGATGCCTTACCCTTGCTGAGCCTTTAAATAACATGCAGACTCTAAAGTTCAAAGCTCAACCGACAAATGCATTTTCCCCACCATCAATCAAATGTGTGGCAGCTCCTCCCAGCTTGCGACTACTGCCGACAACTGTTTTGTTGTCTGAACTGTGCCAAATGATTTGATTACTGCATGCTCCACAGTAGTCGGAAGCTGGGAGGAGCCGCCAAACATTTGAGCGACGGTAACTAAATAAATGTATGCATTTGTTGGTTGAGCTTTGAGTTTAGAGTCCACATGTTATTCAAAGGCACAGTAATAAAACCCCTGATAATAACTCAGTAACAACTTAGAAACTATCAATCATTAAATTTATTAATTACCTGTATTGTCATCAGTTTCTATCATTGTTAATAATCTTAATAGATAATAAATGTGTTTTCTTTCTGGAAGATTTGTTTCTTGTCTTTTCTATTTTTTAAGCCTGAGTCAGATTCTCTCCTCTCAAACCAATTTTCAATTGCATTTAATAATTCATCAAGTTTAAGCAAAAGGAGTTCACGACGCTGACCATGTTTGAATATCCCATCTTAATTACATGCAGAATATTTTTTTACAATTTTATTTCTCCATTTTCCCCTTAGTCGTTGGGTTTGACAGAGAAGACATATCATTCACTAAAGACTGTTTGAACACATGTCCAAACCTTTCAAAGTTCAACAAAAATACCCTTCTTGGTGTCTGGAAATGTGGCCAAACGAGTCTTTCAAGTTTAAGGTTTTACTAGATGTATATTGCTTTAACATTGGAATTCTTGTTTTGTGTTTTCAGCATGACCCTGTACCAGAATATTATGACAGAGTGGATCCTGAACACCGGCATATCTACAAGTTTATCAAAACACTGTTCCATGCTGCTCAGCTCACTGCAGAGTGTGCAATTATTACACTTGTAAGCCTTGTTTGCATATATGATATGTTAAATAATATTGATTTATATACTTACAATATCTGGAGATGAATTTCTTTTTTGAAAAAGACCTTGACCAATGTTTTTCCAATACAGCTTGTATGCTCGTTCAGTAACATTTTCTCAGTTGATGTGATATCTCGCAATTTTTACTGACTTAACTTAGTTTAGATGTAGACATATGTTCTCCAGGGTGGATAAAGGTGCATTTAAAGTTATGCGCTTTCTGAAGAATGCAACACAAAAATACAACATTAATACCCTGACCATGGCCAGACATTCATTTGGCACATTGCACACTCTCCCCCACCCCTCCCCAATGGAGATGCATGTGTTGTCAGTGGCTCCTGCAGTTGTCCATTGTCAGATGTTTCACTGTGTTTACATGTATTTCCATTAAACATGTTAGGTTTACCTTGAAAGGCTTTTGACTTATGCTGAGATCGATGTGCATCCAGGAAACTGGAAGAGGATTTTGTTAGGTGCCATCTTACTGTCATCTAAAGTGTGGGATGACCAAGCTGGTAGGTATTGTTATACTGTGTACTTTAGATGTGGATATCTAGACAACCAATCAGAATATTGAAAACGCTGACACACTTTTGCTGATTGATGCCTTGTGATTAAGATTGTGCAGCCATTTTT
>CM042759.1:13852387-13871628 GCA_022496165.2 Catalaphyllia jardinei | reverse complement strand
ACTTTCTCATGACCCAACTAGCTGCCCCTGGGTCTCCGAGGATGGGTACTACCCAAAAATGCCCCTAGATAAATGCCTTCTGTACTCAATTTTTTTTATGTATTTACAGTAGAAAGATCCATTACAGTAGAAACATTAGTACAGTACTCAATACAAAAATACGACCACTTGACAGCTGATAGAGTCATGACTGCCAACATAAAATCACTTGTTTTTTATGTAATTATGACACCTTTTCCATTTTATAAGAACATGCTGAATTTTTCAGGCTGATCATGTTCTCATAAAAATGGGGCTTTATGGGCCAAATTTCAGCCTGGTGTTCTTAATCCATTTGTTCTTATATCCGGGTGTTTACTGTAATTCAAACTTGGTTTGTTTTGAATCCCATATCATTTCAAAACTCAAAATCATTTTTCTCGGATTTGTCCCTCAGTCCTTTACTATTGACTTTTTCTAACTCCCCATTATTTAGATCTATTTATGGTTTTCCCTTAGAGTTTGAAATATCTTTGAAACTGAACATTAATTTTGACACAGTCTTGTTGATTTCTTTTCTGCAGGAATGAATTAGAGAGAGCATTTTTAGAGCTTTTGCAGTTTAATATTAATGTACCATCAAGTGTCTATGCCAAATATTACTTTGACTTACGCTCACTTGCTGATGCCAACGATTTAGTTTTCCCTCTTGAACCACTTAGCAAGAAAAGGGCAAGAAAATTAGAGGTGAGATTATTTTATTAATAGTTGGTACCTGTTTTGTTAGACTGTGCTTTGACAATAAATGTAAAAGAATGAGAATCCAAGGCTATCAGTGACAAAATTCCCCCAGGGGTACTTCCATATGAAGAGGTTGAAGACGCCCATCATCTCGTATAGGGATATAAATCAAGGATTCTGGTCTCACTTAAGGTGTTCAGAACAATGCCACTATTTTTAGCTGGCAAAGTATCTTGTAGAAAGAAAAAATGATAATAATAAAACAACCATATTAAAGGAACAACATGATATCAAATGTAAATGCATGGAGAAACACAAACTCGGAAATATCCGAGTCCGAGATGGAATTTGAACCCACGACACTCCGTGATCTATTTAAATAATAAAGCACTAATTAATTTCTGTTTCCGGCTGGTAATCGAGCATATTCCATTTTAAGTGTTATCTTTTAATTTAGGGGTTAAACAAAGCTCCAGCCACGCCCAAATTAGTCTCCTTTAGAAATTTAGGGTGCGTTTCTTTAAAAAAAAACCAAGATTGGATTCTTAAATCCGAAAGAATCCGAAAACGGATTTTGCGTTTCTTTACTAGACAGATCAATCCAACATCTCATGGATCATCGTGCGGCAAAGGAACCGAAGAATCCACTTCCAGAGTGGATTCTTCGGTTCCTTTGACGCACCATGATCCAACAAACATCCCTAGCGTTTTCATATGGGAGACCCCTTGACTATCATCCTGGAGGAACATCCCTTATTCTTCATATCAGGAATCATCTGAACTTGTAATAGAAACATAACAATATTACTTCTTTACCTCTTGCAGGCTCTCTCAAGTGTATGTGAGGACAATATGCTCGATTATAATCCGACTATCTTGTATCGCTCCAAGAGCGCAGATGCGCTTACACCGCGCCGGAGAAGTATGGCTATCCTGTCATGACGAAAAGTCCCAAAACAACAGCTGTAGCATTGATGATAGTGATAGCTATGCCAGATGCGTACGCCTATGGATAGAGGGAATTTGCACGAGAGCAATGGGCAAAAAGCACTTGGGAATTTATTTATAATGAAGAGCTTGGTCAGGGTGACCGGTCGGATGTTCGAAGTTTCGTTTAGGCACGTGACAAGAACAATGGACATTACTTGCGTGACAGACAGTGGACAGAGGTTTTAGTCACGCAATCCTAGAGAAGTTTTTCATCACCTCAAAATTTTGCATTTTGTGTCACAGGATCTCAAAAGGAAAAGCTTTCGACAAAGGTTGTTTCCCTCTCACGATCATATTCACCACTTGTAGAATGAAAAAAATATTTTTCTTCATATTTTCACGCTGACACCAGATCACTTGATTATCACAACATTTGCAGGAAGTGAAGTGCCGTGCCAACCAAGATCTTTGTGGATGACATGACAGCAACCGATTATAATGTGCAGGCCACATTCGTGAGGGCATTTTTATATGCAGGGAGGTACTAGGTAACAAACTCTTATGGACGTCGCTGATTTCAGTTTGACTGCTTAACCTTTCAGCAAGTGGAATATTTCAACGCTGTTTCCAGGGCAGTGTTTTCGCAAACTCGATCCCAGGCGCGCTCTCTCTCTTTCTCTCTCTCCTTTTCTTTCTGGAACTAGAGGAGAGAGGGCCCGGGAATGAAGTTGGCTGAATGAAATCGCCATTTTAAACTCATGTCACTTTACGGGGATCCTTCTAGTGATATTGGTTGTTTGTTTCTTGCGAAAATTTAGGCCCAGTGCACACTACACCCGTGAAATTTTAAAACGCTGCTTAGGCCTACCGTCCACACAAAACCGTCACGAAGGCGGAGCATTTGTGAAAATGCTCTTTAAACCGGAGGAATTTGAAAATGCCGGGTTTGCACTTTCGTGTTGACGGAAAACATTTTGAAAAAGGAGCGTTTTCAGAGAGTCCAAGCATCTACCAATCATAGGCGCGCTAAGGATCTCTGTTTTAGTTACATCATTGCTAAACCTCAGACAACTTTCATACGAGAAAGACATTGGGCATTTAAAGGAACACATCTGTTTACCTTCATAAAGTGCTCAGCACGGGGCAAGATGGGAGCGCAGGGTGAGATGGGAACATGCTGCACAGTACAAGGGACTCCCTTCTCGCCCCATACGGTGCGCTGTATGAAGTTCTTCTATGAAGACGAGTGGAGATGCGTCAGTCTGTTAACCCAAGCCAATGAAACTGTTTCATTTTAATTTTTCAGTCTTTCAGTATACCACGATATCGTCTGTGATTATTGTTTTAAAATCATTTTGGTCATAGATTTTGAACATTTTACCCGAGAACTACGAGTCGGTGCGATTGATGAGTGGAACAGCTTTATACAGTCATCGACGAGAGACGAACATTCATAAAATGGGAGAATAGTGTCGAAAGGGAAAGCGAGAAGTTGAAGGATAGCATTATTAGGAGCGTAATTTTCCTGCCGAGGTATCGTCAATGTCATTATGGCAAACACACTTCCAGTAGTCGCTCTTTTGCTTAGTCCACTGTGCGTGACGCGAAAGAAATCTACGAGGAATAAATAGCCGCGCAAAATCCTGCGGACGCGGGGTCAGGGAACGCTTAACCCCCAGGATTTCGCTTAGACTACATGTCAAACGGAATCGCAGTAAAGCAAATGACAACAGTAGCCACGATATTAAGTTCTTAGCCTAGTTGATTCAAACGTAGTGTCTTCGCCCTAGCAATACGTAAGCTGTACTCGTCAACAAATTTTCAGTATAGACAAGTTCGGATTTCAACAAGGAGCGTCATTTTTCGAGAAAATACTTTTTGTTGCACTCAACACTTGATTCTCAGATAGATGTAAATTATTTCAAAACAGAACAGTAATAATATATTTAAAAGTTGCTATCCTTGTACCAGAAACTGGTTTTTTTTTCAGTCGTGCTAAATTTTCAGGCCTTTAGATTACAGTTATCTCTAGTGTATAAACTCGGTTTTAATTATTTATTTTTATCAGAAGTTGGTTCAGTTTTAAAGATCACAAACTAGTCCAGTTCTACGAGAATCAGATACTCAGTTACTATCAACTTTACACAACAGGAAGATAAGAGGTTATGGCGATTAAGACGGACCATTATTTTCTTAGGGGAAGGGAATGTTGGGGAAATTTTCTGGGACACAATTTTTTTAAAACAACAACAACATTAATTAAATGTAAGGTGAACGCGGAAAAAATCTGAGTCCTACATGGGATTTGAACCCACGACCCTCCGTGATCTAGTCGGATGTTCCAACCACTGAGCTACTAGAGACTCTGGCGAGCAAGGTGTGGGTCCCCTCGCGACTGGGACCGCATCACGCGGCTACACGACCAAGTAATGACTGGCACAAAAGAACTCAGTAACAGCATCGCGCTGTCACAACCTCCAAAGTGAAACAACAACAACAACAACATGACATTAAATCTAAGGAGAACTCACCTTTATTTTGTGCAGGATTTATTTTGGTGGACGATAGCTTGTGCAATGTTTTTTAAAACTTGAAACACAGGACCTGGATAGAAGAAATTACTTCCTCCATTTTCCCCCAATGCCTCTTCCTGCACCCCATTTTCCCACCAGTTTTTTTGCTTCGCAGAAATTCTTTTGGAATTCACCCCCCTCTCCCCCTCCCCCCCAAAAAAATATATGGTCCGTCCCTTAGAATCATCTTGCAACAGTTTCTCGTCATTTCTTGTTTCTTTTCAGTCCATGAATTGTAAATATCAACTGCCCTTTCTAAAAGGAAACGTTGAAACTCTGTGATCGACTCGTCTAGTCTGTTTACGTGGCAGTGGCTAAACGTGGCCTTATCATCTATACGTTATTTATCCTTGCCATGCAATCTTTTACGCCCCATTTGGATTGTGTGTAGACTGCAAAACGGTCGTTTTCGGACGTTTTCGGAAGGCGCGAAGCGCCGCAAGCGTAATCCTCGAGTGTGAAGAGCGCGAGCCTCTGTCTCTCCCAATTCTCCCTCGCCGTTATTACACTCGCTCCAGAACTTTCGTTCGAAAATACGACTGTTTTGCGGTCTACATTGTGTGACAAGTGAACCTAGCGTGACGATCCGATATATTGCTCTCGTCGGACGTTAAGGAATTCAAAGACAAACAGTGTCCCGTTGTTCTTGTCCTCTGTCGCGGTCTCTGTCGATTTCAGTTTTAGTTTTGTGTTTACCTCCCTTTACAGTTATTCCAGGAATGCACCCTCTGAAAATGGCCTTTTTAACAAAAAAGAACGTCAAAAAAATGGAAACTGAAAATTATACGCTTGTAGAACAAGCAGAGCAACCGGACATCACACAAATCAAGTTACATTTTTAAATTTGACTTTATTTCAGTTTAGTCCCTAAGTACTTTTTATTATTTTGCCATTTTCTTAAAAGCACTCGATACTATGCTATGTCGTAGGAAACTCGTCACACCTTTTTGAAGAAAGTTAGAGTCACAATTGCATGTTATCGCTGTCAACTTAACTGAAATCCTCTATTATTTCCCTTCCCCCTTTGTAGGGAGGGGGGGGGGCATAAAATATGTACCCTACCATTTTTTTCGACCTGTTTTCGAGGTTTTGGAAGACTTCGGGTGCTTACCATTATGCCAAATGCCCCGGAAATTTCTTTTTTCCTCCTGGAAACGTTTTTCATTTATGTATTATTTTTGGTCGGAAAATTCGGGATCACCTCTGGAGGTGGTCCACTTATTTCGGTCGTAATATTTCGACCGAAATTCGCCGTTCTATTTTAGACAAACCGGTTCTTTGCCCTAGTTAAGGGGGAAAAGGAATAAAAATGATAGGAGCCATTCCTGTTGGTTGGCCCGGTTTAATCGGAAAATGTCGCTCCGTTTTTCTCGGATATTCCCACCGATCTCTGACTGGACGGTTTGCCACAATGGAAAGCACCCTTGCATTTAGGGCGGTTTTCATCGGAGTCTCGAAAGTTTACTGACGTTGCATTGCATTGCATTGGTTTTAAAAACTCGCGCCACTTTCTCGTCCAATTAGAAGTTTAAACCAAAACCAGTCATGACTTGCCAGAAATGCGTTTCCCGCGCTTCGCCCCAGCGACGCATATTTTCTTACAGTTTTGATTGGTCTGCTGAGCTGTGTTTGTTCTTTGTGATTGGCCAGAATGAGTGCTTTGGTTACTCAGTTGAAAACTGCTCTATTTCCAGCAACCTATCTAAACCAGTAAAAGAACTGCTGGTGAAAGAAATTAATGTTATAAACTTGAAGGTTGTAGATTATTTCTCTTCACCAGAGTCCGTCCAAGAAAAGAACCGCGCGAGTTCAGCGTCTAGGCATGCGCGGTAGCCCTCTCTGTGGTAAGCGCTAAACATTGCAGGAGTAAAGAACTGGTTTAACGTCACGTGGTTCGGAAATGTTCCACAGAAAATCCTGAAAGATTAAGTTGATGTCTTTTTAACATGTGGATGACACAGTGGAATCTCAGCTTTTGAAATCAGGAAGTTGTGTTTTCTTATCTTTTTTTGCCTCCATTCATCGACCGTCTCTAGAGATTTTGATATTTGCGGGGACACTAGTCTTTTTTATATCGAATTTTGTTTATTACAGCTTTACTATTTTCAGTGGACTTAGTTGCTTTTAGAGATTTGATTTTCTGATTTCAATTCACAGCTCTGGCCAAGTGCCAGATTTCTTTGCAGAAATTTATGAGTATCCTTATAATGTGATCTTATGTGTCCCGTAATCCACAAACCTCTAATGCAGACATTCAAAAAATTCCTTCGTCTTATTTATTCAATAACCGCCGCACGGGTAAGTTTATTCATTAGCCACGACATCGTCGCTCGCTTGGCCGCTTCGCGATCGACCTAAATACCGCTTCTTCGCGGCCTAAAACCTCATAGCTCACTTTACTATTCTGTCCTGAAACTCACGAGGTCAGCCTCGTGCTAAGTCTACCCTCAATTAGCCTCGCACCTGCCATGCCCAGATCCCGCATACGGCCGTGAGGTTCGATCGGCAACCTCGATCCCGTGGCGTTTTGCCTTACCATGGGAACAAGGTTGGATCGATCAGGCCTGGATCTAACACATCAATAACATTCGTTCCCGTTAATATAGATTGTAATGTAATCATTTCTTACCCGCAACAGGCCTTACAGCAGGTAGCATGACAGCATTCGCAACAGCAGCCAGTAAGTCGATCGACTTCTTCCGCCTCTAGGTCAGGACCTGCTCCCCAGTGATTGTTGCTCATTGGTTGACTAGTGTGACGTGTGTAATCCTGCCACGTCCGCGGTGAGCCAGCGGATGCACATGTAGCTTAGAGAAAATATGAAAATGGATCATACGAGAGTGTAGATTACAGCTCAAAGCATCTTTAGTTCGTTTGTTATTTAAAGGAGCCTACATTTCCCTTGCTTGCCATCTAGACGCTAGAAAAGTTGACTAATGTCGTTTTAGCGATGGAAAAGTCGTGCCAGTTAGGGGTTAAAAAAGTGTTTTTAGTATCCCTTGGGGTATTCAGCCTCAAAGGTTCACAGTAGGAGCTTTTGCGGTACCTTTCAGGGTATTGTGTCCAAAAAAAGTATGGCAAGAGATGTTTGGAAAAAAAATTACTATTCGTTTTTATGGGTGTAAAAAAATTAGCCACACCCAGAAAACAGGACCTCAGTACCTCTCAGGGGCTTTTGTCAAAATTTCCGAAGAGCACCCCGCGGTCCTTTTTATATGGGAGTCCCCCCGGAAAGACGTTTTCTCTCTGATGACACAACTTTTATATCGGATAAGTCTGTGTCAAACATGGAGGAAGCCTGAAAAATGACTTAACCCGCTCACTGCTAAGTCTCAGGCACAAAAGTAATGTTCTGTTTTTATCGAACGCTTATTGCATCCCTTCCGGTACACATAAGCTCAAACAGCTGCCACTATTTCGTTGTTTAGTAACTGTCTTTTTCTTCTTACGGCATGGTGACTTTTATGAGCACGTTGCACTGTAATCAGGGAGGGGTTCGTTGGGAGATTACCCTTGACTTACCCTGAATAGGATGTCGAGGAAGAATTAACAAAACATCACCCTCTCCGACTTTTTCATCGCTCAAGCCATTCGGCTTCTTTTCGAAGTACTCAACCCTGAACTTGTAAAACCGAGGCTTGTAATTGTCGGGCATTTCATCGAGCTTACATCGGAGATCTTCGGCAATGTCTCGGCCATCCATCGCACTGAACGAACATCGCAACTTTCGTCGCGCTAACTCCAGTGACCGTTGTAACTCCAGTGACACAGGTTGACCTTGCCCCCTGTTAGCACCGTCGACGACTACGATTTTTTTAAGCCTCTTTTTCAAGAGAGCTAGTAGTCCCAGGTCCTCGACATGACCACCGTCGCTTAGATTGAGGACAGCTGGAGGAACTGGGCCTAGGTCCACTGTTTGTAGAAAAAGGCGGGAAAATCGAACATGATAGATATTGACCACACACCACCTGAGGACAGAAAAAAAGATACTTCGTGACAATCAGAACCAGCACGTCATCGTTGTCGAAAAACTCCGTTTTCAAACTGTGTTCCGTCCAAACGAAAACCAAAATCTGGCGTTTTCGAATTCCTCTTGTTAAAAGAGCGTTTAAGAAACGCTCTGTTTTCGTGACGGATTAGTGTGAACGGTGGACCTAACCGTTGAAATAAAGCTGCGTTTTCAAATTCCTTCAGCGTAGTGTGGAAGGAATCTCAGTTAAGGGAGTTGAAGCAAACCACGACAACGACTGCACCGAGAGTGTCACCGAACAAAAGATTTGACGATCAAAACCATGGCTGAAAAAACAAGTGCGTTGGAAATCTCGATACATTTATTGCTCTATTCGAAACAACAACACGAGAAGACCACATTCCGCGCTTTTTGGATGAGAACGTGAACACGACGGTGAATTATCAATATTGCTCAGGGAGAATCTTAGGGAGGGACCCGAGGGGCCCGCCCCTTTATTTTGGGTAAAATAAAGGAAAAGTCACTGAAGGAAGAAAAGCCTGCAGGGCAAGTAAAACAAAACCGCCTCCCCCACCCTTCCCCCTTCTCCCTTCCCTCCCTTCCCCCCTAACTCAAGGTCTGGATCCGCAACTGTTCCTATTCGGAAGTAATTTTTGGCGTTACATATCAAACTGAGGATAGCTCTGACCCAGATGAGATCTGATGAGATCTCGCTAGATAATTTAGTTTCGCAATCGACGTTGCCCTCAGCATGGCTGATGTACTGATTGTATTAAAAATTAGGGCATTTAACTAACGACGACGGCCGGACCCCGATTAAAAAAATAGGAATTTCTAAATGAATAATGATATATTTCACCTACGAATCTTGGGCTACTGTTAAGTTAGCCTCCTACGCAGGCGCTGTTAGGGCTCGTCACGCAATCTTAGTGGGGAGGAAGATTGCGCGACGAGCCCTAAGAGCGCCTGCGTAGTAGGCTACTGTTAAGTCATTTAGTTTGTTTTTGTTTTTATTTGTGAACACTTTCTTGAATTTTAACATGTAACGCTGCGTTCTCAAACAGCTTCAAACTCATAATTCATAAAGTTTAAACAAAGGACATCTTGACCGTAATGATGTTTAGTCGTGGATATCCGATCTCAATAAGCATAGATTTTCACGATTTGATTTCCCTTGATTTCTCCGTCTTCTCCTTTGTTTTAGTTTCGATTGAGAAGATATATCAAACACTCGAGACAGTGTTTCATCGGCTGTTCAAACACCTCGAATTCCGTCAAAAATACTCCGCAACGCGTCGTATTTTTAACTCTCTTCTTGGTGTTTGGATATCCCGATGAAACAATGTCTCTCGTGTTTGATATATTACTCAAACACCTCAAAATTCGTCAAAAATAGTCCGCGTATTTTCAGTTCTCTTCTTGGTGTTTAAATATGTGGTCAGACTCCGTCTTTCATGTTTGATATATTACTTACATTAGGAGTAGTTTAGCCTTAGTGGTTCACGATCTCCAGATTACGCAAAATTTGGTCATTTGACGTTGTTTTTTTATATCTCAGAGAACGGCAAAGAAATGTACAAACATTTATAACGCACGTGCACAAGCATTGTAATGCTTATTACATCTTTTCTTTAGCAACGCTCCCGTTGCTAGTGCCGTTGAAGTTTTCTTAAATTCCTATAGAGCGGTTTTCAGTTGAGTAAGCCAAAACCAAACCAAATACTTACAAACTGGACTATTCAGCCAAGCTCAAACCGTACTAAACCCAAAACCAAAGTAATTGCTTGCTTACTTGCGAAACTCATTTGAAAATCTCTCTTACTCTATATTGCTTTAATTTTGATAATGACTCATATATAGAGACTATAAACGTTGTTATTATCCCCGTTTTGTAGCCAACGGAAATTCCCCAAGAAAAACGTTCTCCAAACCCTCTTACCTCACGAACTTCTCAAGGTATCCGCCATTTTTGCGGCCTGTTGGTAACGCAGCGATCATCAGCACCAGAAGGAGGACAGTTAGATACCAGGCCACCACAATCACGTGCCAATCGTCACTTAGGAACGGTGGCAAAATGACTGGAACTACGATAAACAACTGAATGATGATGGGGAGGAACTGGGAATGAGTGAAACATTGTTAGTTATGGTATTAATGCGCAAAAAGCCATCTCCAAGTATCCTGTGCCTCTGTTTCAAAACGTATGAAACTGAGCTCGATTATTTCATTGAAAGTGGTTTCGCACGAAGGCAAAAGGCAACTGGCTTACCGGTATTAAAGATTTACACTACGTAGGAGAATTTTCAAACATCACTGGAGCTGTCACACGATCATGACTCAAAACTACGAAACGCGTCCACATTAATTTGGACAGTTTAACGTAATGATACAAAGGAACGGAAACGAAAATGCTGCCTGTTTTCCTGCGGGACGACCTGCGGGACGACCTGCGGGACAGTTTGTGTCAGTCCGCAGTTTCCTTATCACGGCAACGACATGATATTCTGGATTTTTCCTATTGTCCCTTGTCACGCGTTGTGCATGTGACATTGGCCAATTGGCAAAGATTTGGATTTGAGTTTCATCTGAGGTCATCATCATCTGCATTTAGTGGGTTTATGGATGATCCATTGACCAGCTGATTACTTTATTACTTGCTACACCGTGCTGACGAGACCCAACAAGGTCGAAACAACTGTCCCCGGTTGCAATTCTTGGCTTTCAGTTTGGACTCTATCATGTCGTTGCCCCTTTAAGCTTTCTACGTAGTAGTCAGCCTCGCACTGGTTGCATTAATTTGCACTGCATTACAATAATATCGCAAGTAATATATCAAACACGAGAGATCGTGTGTTACCACATTTCGAACGCTTGATTTTGCGCCGCTGTTCGTGTAAGGAGCCCGCCCTCCTCCCCCAAAACAAGGAGGAACGTGGACTGAACTCAAAAGAGCGGCGGAAGTCGAGACTACGAGGAGAGTTGAACCGTGACAGTCTTAATTTTCAAACTTGATGCTGAGTTTGTCGGAGCGGTGAAAGAAGCAAAATGGATCTTACTCTGCAACACGAAATTGTCGAGCCCGCTACATCCCTACTTGGATCAGATATGAGGGACTTGCCAAAGTGCACTCCTAACACCATCTGTAGGTTCCGCACTCTCTCAGCCATGACGTCATATACGCCCATATATAGTGCAAGAGCAGCCGCTGACGTAGCCATGACGTCAGACAGCTTAAGGTCACGTGGTTGAATTTTTCCTAGACGATAAAAAGTTTTCTCGTGATTAATATTGAATCTTTGTTCGGTTGTTCGGTGTTGGCAAACTTCACTTCAAAAGGCAGTCTGTTAACATTACATTGAAACACAATATTGAACATCATAGATATTAAATAGTTAACTTAACCTGCAAAGCTGCTATATTCATCCAGGCTCTCGTCTAACCGTTCTATCCCCGTGGGGGAGAGGGTGAGAAGCTCGAAGGCGTCCGAGTTGTTTCCATTGGGTTCCTTTTGCCAGTTATTCGCTACTGTGTTACAAAGGTACTCAGGCTTCAAGCCTGCAAGGTCACCTGAGAGACAATGTAGAGGAATAGTAGCCTGAGATTCACCATGAATGTCGTTCTCTAATTGACTATACTACTCATTATCTATCCTGTTAGTGAGTATCGTAGCAGTGTGCCCTTGTTACAAAATGACGCCCGGTTCTTCGAGTCTTCGCAGTGTCAGTGAAGAGGATTTAGATAAAGCTGTGAACGAATAGTATAGTAGATTTATACTTAAACAACTATATCATTCACTCCCGATTTCTATGGTTGATAGTTGACGAGGGCGCAGCCATTAGTAATCCTACCCAGCGTGACGTAACCTTTGTCTAGCTTCTCCCATTCGCTCTCATCTGCACATGAGCAAAACGGTATGATATCATTGACGGATATCCCAGCACATCCTAAGCACCCGGTGTTCTCAGGCGAGAAGAACGCCTTCTGAAGCCGCCATCTTAGAAAAAAGAAATACAGTGTCTAAAGACGAAATACAGTGGAACACCGCCTTACGGCCACCCCGTTTATAATAAGGCCACCTCGTTGTTCCACCCATTTTACTTTAATCCGGTAACCAATTGGCCATAATGCTTTGGCAGTATTAACGGGGTTTTACCCTGTTTTACTGCTGGTTGCTTCAGACTTCACAAGAGTTTCGTTACCGAAACACTTTCTCAAACTCGTTCCCAGGATCTTACCTCTGGGAATAGAGGACTCTGGGAACTAGGTTAACACTGTTCCCAGATTTTACAACAACAAACGTTAAAACTTCTTAATGCATCTACAATACGTCGAAATGGCAACCAAAATGACCACAAACTTCTATCTATTGTTTTTCAATTCAGTGCAAATCGTTTTTTTTAAAAAATCGCTTAGTTTTACAATTTAATGACTGAGTCAATTCTCTAAGTGTTATTTTCAGGACAAGATCTGAATATAACCTCGCCAAGACTACCACAGTAGAACTGCAGGAGTAATTTGACTTAGAGCCTCCTACGCAGACATTCTTTGGGCTCGTCACGCAATCTTCCTCCATGGGGGGGGTGATTGCGTGACGAGCCCACAGAATGTCTACGTTGGAGGCTATTTGACTTAAGAACCCACAGCAGCCTGTAAATTAAATTTCTGCAGGACGCAAAACTTGTTGCTAGTTAGTTCCGGCTAGGGTTGCAAGGCAACGCCCAATCATCTAAAATGGCATTGTTTGAAATTCAAAGTCACCCCTGAGAGACTTGATTTCCCGCACTGCTCCATCATCTTAGACTACCAAATCACTTTTTTAAAATTTCTGCACCGGCTTTCGATGTGCGTTTTCTAAAAAAGCTACTTTGTATCGTATCGATGACCTCATTTAACTACAATTTAAATCAGTAATACTTTCAGTGTCAGCTTTACTAAGACTTTTACTAGGACATTTTCCTGGCTTCCTCTCCCTCAAGAATGTTTACCCCAGAGATCAAGTTTCGATTCTCTGCTTTTTATGTCTTTATTCTTTATTCTTGGTACAAAAATTTAAAAAATTAAATGTCTCTCCAAAACTTGATTTTTTATAAATAAATGATTAGTGTATCATGATAGACAACAGATTTGATCTATCTGATCTGGCTTTGCTTTTAAAGGTACTGAATTTCTTCCTTATTTATCCTGTCATTTTGTTTGAAGACTTGAAACAAAACGGCAACTATAATGGCTTACCTGCCGTATGTTTGAACCGCCGCCATTTTGACCAGCCCTAGAAAGGGTCCTGCCCACAGGAGTATGGCAGATCCAAGCAATGCCTTGTAAAACGTGTCTTCTGAATAAGTAACAAAGAGCACGGGACTTTTGTACACTCGCCATTTTGTTGTGTAAGCGTAAGCGTAAACTAGTAGGGCTAAGGATGCCATGTTTCGCAACGGCGGAAAGCCGAGCCACAGAGCAACACTGGCAACTAGAATAAAGCCATTGACATACACTGAAGTGTGAACTCTAAGAAACACTTCAAAAAACCACGGAAGAAACGTCATGACAAGTAAAGAAAAAGCACTGACGTAGAGTATTTTTATTTTGCTGCGCATAGAAGAACGGCAGGGGTGAAAGAGCAACTTTAACAGATAAAACCCCGCGGAACATGCGAAAAGCATGCCAAATAAAGTGAAGGTTTCGTCTTGACTTTCTACAAGCACGCATCCCTCGGTTTTGGTGGTATTTGGACCACTGGGGCATTTGAAACCCGCGCGAAGTATATCACCAAAGAGATAATCTACCGAAAAAGCTGTTGGCAGAGCAAAAGCTAAGGTTGTTAAAGCCGGGAGAACAATGGCGACTACAGCAAGGAGAAGTATCAGCATTACAGTATCAAGGATTCCAATGAAGGGATTGCTCCAAGAGCAGAACGTCCCACAACGCTGTCTCAAGCGATTAAAAAATTTCTGGTGCCATTCAGGGCTGTCTTGTTGGTTGTGACGGTACTTCCAGTCAAGGTACGAGGCACCGGTGAAACCGCCTCCCGAAACACAGCTTAAGTAATCCAAGCTGACCTCGTGTTGAAGAATATAGCGTAAAACTCCAGAGCAAAGCGCAGCCGATCGGATTCCACCACCAGAAAATGCACAACCTGTAGACATAGTTATCTAACGAGCAAATTATGGCTCTTTTTCACACAGCTAAGACTTTGTTTGCTGTCAGAAGCTCTTTAATTTAATTTCCGATCTTTCCTTTGTTGGGTCCGACGTGAAACTTTTCAAGATGTCGTAAAATATGAAAAGTTTCTTCTGATCTTTCGAGTTTCAGACAGCTTATTTAGTCAGCTGTGGGTGTTTGAAGTAGCTGCTTTACGACGCGCGATTTTCAAGTTGTTTCAAATGCCTCCCTCTCTAATAATCGTTTCAATTTATTTCTTACTTCAATCAATTTGAAGCAAGAAATTCACATCGCGATATCAACTGAAGATAGGTTTTCTTTACCATCGCTGCGTGTGATCTAAAAAGACAAAATTGTTTATTCGGTTTCTAAGTTATCATTTTTATATCAACAAACCACGCAATTGTTATTGCTAAGTTTAGTTACAATTTAATGAAAAATAATAAATCGACACTTCTGTAATCACCATCATATGTCTAACACATCGTTTTATAGTAATTTTATCTTGGTATTGTCACTAGAAAAACTGAATAATTTAAGATTGCATGTAAAAACTTACGCAAAGCATGATTTACGTGTTTTCAAGAAGCTTTGCTTAGATCGGGAAAAGTAGTCGCGAAAGCTGTACATTAGCAAGAAAATAAAATAAAATAATTTCAGAAGACCGTAAGCAATTTTTTTCACCGTAAAGAGAAAGGTATCTGTTCGCCCTCAGGGAATTGTAATTAAATTTCAGTCACGACGAGCAATAAACAGAATTTCAGCTATGATTATTGATATTGTTGCCAAGTAATATCTCGCACTTTCATATCAATTTGAATCGTGGGGGAGTTTAACGTCGATTCTGCTCCATTCTGCCTGAAGATCACGTGATTTTGTTTCTAGAAGTCCGTGAAATGAACTAAGCAACTTCGGCAAGTTCAGTCTGTATTAGACATGCGCCGGGCCCCAAGTCCTTTCTTTTGATTCTCGCCCCAAGATCCTCCAAGAGGCCTCGATTTTTGGTCAGCACCAAGAATCGTTGGTCAAACGGATCGACGCCTCTGAGGACGAGGAAACAACAGAACCCTCAGATCTGATCTGTGCTGAAACGCACTGTAAAGCTCAAGACATACAGCAGGCTGCGGGAAAATGACAAAAGTAAGGGTATTTTATTAACCTACTGAGCTCACCTACCCCAACTGTCTTTTCCCATACAAACCCTAAGAGTAGTTTTCAATCGATAGGTCATAGAACCAGGTCTGGCCATTCACAAATTACAAAGGCACACTGATGAACCAATCAAAAAAACCCTAAAAAATACACGCAGAGGGCACAAATCGCGTGAAAACTTGTCCGAGTGAGCCGCGATTGGTTCGGGATTTACTTCTGAGTGGATGAAAGAAGCGCGCGCTTTTTTTACGTATGCAAGTTAGTCGCTTAGCTTGGTGTTGCATAACCGAGGTAAATGCGAGTTATAACAAATACAAAAGTGACAATCATAAATACTTATGATCAACATTCGGTCAACGGCAGCCTTAAAATGTAACAAGGCAAGGCCACGACAACAAACCAGTGAAGAGTGCCGGATCTTGTGTAGACCTGGATCAGTCAAATTCTTTTGAGACTAATTGACAAACAATAAGCTGATCCTAACGGCAAGGAGTAGAGTAAGAAACAGAATTAAGATATAAAATGAAGAGTAAACTAAAATATATTTACCTAACTACTGCATGTGATGTACGGTCGAGTTTGCCTTTGTGGCCTTCTAAGCTTCAACTACCACAACCTCGTTTTAGGGTCTTCTCGACGATTTTCAAAATGCCTCGTCGCCATTTTGTAAACTAAAGAAGACCCTGTGCATGAGTTTGCCAACTAATTAAGCGCATACAACTTTTTGCTTATCTTCAATCGTTTGTAATCAACCACTCAAAAACTGGATTCCTTGGTCTATCTGTTGGTTTCCAAGAGGAGTTTCATGAGCTTTCATGCATCCAGTCACAGCAAGGAGCCCATGCGCATGCCGCAGCCACTTGTAGGCCGGTTTCTTCGTTTTATGCCAAGTTTTCCAAGCAAACGAGTGAGAAGAAATATACTTTACTATCTAATCAAAGTCTCAATTAGACTCCGGCTTAAATACATGAATGATCAACCTTGTCTCCAGGCTCTTCTCTACTTTTCAAAATGGCCGGCGAGAGAAAACAGGCCTTCTCCCGACCCGCCATTTTAAAAGTCGTCGACGAGAGATCTCTGGGCACGAGGATGAACAATGATCTAGCTTTCTTCAACTTTTGTCTGGTTTTACAGTAGAGGCTGAGCCGACTGTTCTTTGTTCAGCGGTATCACTTCCTTACTTCCAAGTTACTTATCCATTCTCTTTTGCACAGAAGTTTTCTAAACGCCCGTCTGAACTCTGAACTAGCAAATGCGTACACAAGCGGATTGAAGGAAGAATGAAGGTATGCCAGCCAGCAAGCGATAGTGTCAATAATTTCCACCACGCAAGCCGTCACTCCTTTATCGACGAGAATCACAACGTTGATTATTTCAAAAGGTAACCAGCAGATCACAAAGCTGAGCATGACAACCCCAAGTGTCTTCGCGAGCTTCAGTTCCCGCGCAAAGCTGTTCATACGCCTTGTCGGTGATGACCTGTTTGATGACGCAATGCTCGATGACGCAATCCCAGCACGCCTTGCGTGCCTTCTTGCAATAATGTAAATCTTAGAGTACAAGATAATCATAATTATAAATGGAAAAATAACATTTCCAATGAGAAGAAAACCATGAAACAATGGATTCAAATTAAAGCTATACGTTTCACCTTCCGGTGGGTCTAAGAGAAAGAAGATTAAAACGGCAATGGCGAAAGAATACACCCACACACTTGCTATCATCAATTTAACCAGGTTCGGTGTCACCCATATGCTATAGCGAAGTGGATACACAACGGCCAAAAATCTTTCTATACTTATAGAAGTGAGATTTAACACTGAAGCGGTCAGGAAGAGAAAAAATAGCGCGTTCCATAAATTACAAACATATTCATCCAACGGCCATCGGGGAAATGCTATCCAATATACTATGTCGAAAGGCAAGACAGATGCCGCGACCATGATATCCGAAAGAGCCAAGCTGAATATGAACTGCTCTGAGAACGACTGCAGGTGCAAACATTTCACACACGCCACGCAGACCAGGGTGTTCCCAAAAAGGCAAGAGATAATTATGAAGAACATGAAAACCAAACCGACGATTGTAAAACCCGCTCCCAGCTCGTCTTCGCATAGAAGTAAATCAAAAACGTGTTCATGCGATGATTCGTTGATCATCGGTGTAATTTGAAGTCGGCGCTGCCTCGGCTATGGAATCTTAAAAGTTGAGACCATAAGGAATTTGTATATTGCTATGCCCAAAATTTAAAAGCTTCAGATAAGAAGTGAAAATGCAAGACGGCAAACAATTGCATCTACCAAATGCTGACTTATTTGGGATGTTAATCTCTTAGCTTTAAGTTGCCAGGAGAGTTTCCGCTCGAATGATGTAGGTCCATGCGAAACATCAGGTTTGAGTTTTTATGTTTTCAGTTCCAACTCGCTCTTGCAAAACACCAGACAATCTGATATCAGCAGTCCCTTGTTCGGTAGATGGCAATCAATGAAAGGCGAAAATAAATAATCTTTTTTTCGTTCTATTTTGTCAAAATGTCTTGAATAGCTATTGAATCTTGTTATCAGTTTTTGTTCAGTCGCAGTTTTCCTTTGCCGCAGAAACCATTTGTCAGTCGATCACTTCAGAAATATTGTCTACAGGGGACCCTGCTTTGAAAAGTCCCCAGGCCTTTACTTTTCTGCTTCACTAGAACAATGGCTTTACTTGATTTCGTTCCTATCTTCCAAGCCTACGGCAAAAGACTCACCTTGCCCACCTTTTCTCTGCAACAGAAATCCCGACAAAATTAATTTTAAGAATAAGTCTTCTACTATCACTATCACAATGTTGACAAGGCAAATAATCTAGCTCCGCCTTAAGGTGTAAATTAATTTACAGTCTACACAACAGCGCTAAACATAAACTACGAGAGGAAAATCTCAGAGCAAACACTGCCTGTCTCGAACTGTCGATGTACGAGATTGATTTTCAACGAGCACAGCAAGTTTCTCTCACTGCGCTCTCTCGTAAGATTTTTGTAGCCTATGTATTTTTCAAGAAATTTGTTAAGTTTCCGAAGATAGTCTTCAAGGGTACAGATTAACTTTGCGAGACGCATCTATGATATTACGACATTTTCGATCTTCAATCATGATTTATCATCGACTGCTGTGTACATGTAAGAAAAATGTGGTTTCATCAGCTGTCGTGTTATTTAAAAATTATACCGCTGATGACACATCGAAGAAGGTTAAAAATATTCTTTTTCTTTTTGTCGGAATATGGGTATTATTAAAATGCACATTTTCCAAAACTTAACATGTTTCTTGATTTACGGGATAAATCAAACAATTCAGTGTAGTCGATTGGCTGACATTTTAATCACATAGGCAAGGCCACATAGCATGTCAAGGTGTCGCCTACACAGATAACACTGAAAGCGTGTGTAGTTTACACCCAGTGTGCGCTTGTTCATACCCGAGTCCGTGTTTTGTACCCATTCCGTAATGCTCAATCCACATTTTATACCCAGTCCGCGTTTAAACCCTGTCCATAGTATGCAGTCTATGGTATATACTGACTGGTTCCCTGAGCAGTCTAAATTTTGCAATGCAGGGCACTTAGATGGATTGCCTACAAATACCTTCTGCTAACTTTGAAGCTTTTTTAAACTTGTATGAAAGAAAACTGTCTGCTATTATGTAGAAACGTGTAATGTTATTTGTGGCTAATAATTTTGTTCCAAGTGGCTGAAAAAA
>CM042759.1:13842255-13852377 GCA_022496165.2 Catalaphyllia jardinei | reverse complement strand
AACCCCCAATTAAGCGGACACCCTCTATTAAGTGGACACTAAGCCGGGTCCCGAAATTACGCCTTATATTTCTCTTTATAATGAACCCCTATTCAGCAGACACCTCTGTTAAGCAGACACAGACACTAAAACAAATTGTATTTGGCTAATTTTCATTGTTAAAAACCTCTATTAAGCAGACACCAGACTGAATTGACAATGTATAGTATTGGATTACGTCCTTGATATACTGTAGTTGATTACTATAAATAACAAATCAAAATATTTAGCTTTCAATATACTGTCCATTAGACCGATATCCGGCAGGATAACTGTGATTTGCGATCAAAAGACACCGGAAATAAACTCGAACCGAGAAGCGCTACAAATGGCTGAAAAGCTTCTCAAATATGCAAGATATAAAGGGAATTAAAAGCTTTCGCTGGTCCTGTCTAAATCAACAGATCTGCTTCAGGAAATAGTAATTCGAAACCAGAAACAATCTTCAATTTATGGGAGTGATTACTTTAAGAAATGTAACTAATTTGTACACAAACACTGAAAGAGTCCATGTACCACGCATATTATCATTGCTGTTTTATTGTCGTGTATGCATTTAAAAAACTAATTAAAATTTTTAATGAAAGGTATTGAACTTGAACTCTGGATAGCTTCCTTAACAAAATGGAGTAGCCATTAAATGTTAATCGTTAACAGACATTGTGCAATTTTTACAAACCTCTTTTAAGCGGACACCCTCTATTAAGGGGACACTTAGGAAGGTCCCGAAGGTGTCCGCTCAATAGAGGTTTCACTGTAGTGCCAGGCTGCAGAACATTCTAGGAAAATGACATCATAAAGCTCCCTTAGGAGGTCTCTCTTCATTATATGTTCCTGCCTTCCCAGGGGCACGTTTCCCAAAAGACCTGGAAACTTTTCACCTGTTAAGCCACTTCATCTTTCACTTCATCTGTATCTAAAAACAGAGAAGTGTATGCACCTGAAACTTCTTGTATGAAGAGAACCTCTGCTCATACTAAGAATATATGAATAAAACAGCTCTGTAATCATAAGGTTTGAGTTTTTGCTATGACTTAACGGGCCTGAAAAGTTTCTGGAACTTTCAAGAAACGGGCCCCAGGGGTCCTTGGGGTTACCTTTGCCATGTTTGCTGGCTGCTTACATGTATGTACTGAAGTCCTCTCAGAGTCGCCACCCAATTCATCATCACTCTAGTAAACTCTTCAATCAAAGGTAGTAATTCATAGACTTCGGGTAGTCCCTCTTACGCTTAGCCTGTAGAGAGCGATGCAAAAGACAACCATGCTCAAGAACCTCGTTCCCAGTATCTCTCTTCTCTGCCTCCCTTGGTCAACCAAGGGAGGCAGAGAAGAGAGAGTCTGGGAACAATGTTGAAATTAAACCATTAATCACTGACCATGCCCTTGGGGTTAAGTACCTTTCAAGTCCTGTTTAACTTACAAGGGTGAGTCCATAAATTTGTGGGTATTTATTTTTTGAGGGGGCTGGTGAGGGGAGACATAAATAACTGTTTTCCTATTAGATTTTCTTGGATTTCCAGCTTAATTTGCCAGGGGGAGTGTTTTCCTATTCAGTTCCAGCTTTGCAAGGTGGAAGGGCATAGGATATAAAGAGCTTCAGTTAGTGGTATTTTATTGCTGATAAACATGTACAGTAAACTGATCTTAAATTGTATTTTTTTTTTCATTCAGCCGAGATTATTATGCTAGATGGCTTGACCTGTGTGTACAGAAGTAATGTGGATCTTTTCTTCTATGTTATGGGTTCTTCCAATGAAAATGAGGTGAGGCTCATTAATAATGGTCTAAAGGACTTTTGCCGCACAAGCAGGGAAGTGAAAACACTGAAAGCAAATTTGCAATGGAGTTTGTTTGTTTTACAGCTGATCCTTGTAAGTGTGTTAAATGCATTCTACGATGCAATCAGTCAAATGCTGAGGAAAAATGTGGAAAAGAGAGCACTGATGGACAATTTAGATGGTGTTGTGTCAATAGTTGATGAGATTGTGGATGGAGGGTAGGTATCAGTTTGTATATTCTCCTTACTGTTTTTTTTACATTTCCTGTTATCATCTTTGGGGGAATTTGGTTTTCTGCTGAGACATTTCCTCTAACATTTTAAGGTCCTCAATTTTCATAAACTGCCTCTTTGAATTGTTATAACATGAAGAGAATTTACCAGTTTATCAGTAATGGTGATCATATGTTAATTCATGTCACCGATGTAGTGTTTATTCGAATCATAGGGTAATATTGGAATCTGATGCTTCTTCAATCATGCAAAGAGTCGCCATCAAGGTATGATCTCTTTAAATGTCAAGAATTATACATATGAAGAAATGAATACCGCTACTTTACACAATCCTATTTTTAGATGTCCTATGCCATGGCTCATTTTCAAAAGAAATGAATGGAACAAATGTTTTATTTAGTTGAGTCAAAATTTGAGCCTAGTGGCCTATCGGGCTGCTGCCTCAGCTTATCTGAGTTTTTCTTAGCATGAAGCAAGTGGTAGTATTTCTACACCCCACAGATGCTTTGGTATTCCGTCAAATTGTTACCGCTAGTACCCTTTAGACGACTGAGTGGAGTGGAGAGGGCTACTGTAAGATATTAACCTTCTTACCCTGAAACACAATTTGGTGAGCCTGCCCAGGACTCAGGACCAGAGCATCCAATCCAGAGTCCAGTGTACCTTTAAACCATCAAGCCAGAGTGTTTTATGAAGACTATGTTTTTACTTGACAATGTCCACACTATTTTTTTTCCAATCCTTGAAATAAATGTTTTTTTAACTTTTAGACTGATGATGTACCAATCACAGAACAAACAGTAGCACAGGTAAAATGTGCATCCTACTTTTATGGAGAAACTTTTGTCACATTTTCACGACTTCTTTCCCCAGAATCAATCTATCAACATAAAATATATCTTGCCCTCATCCTTGCAAGAGGATCCATCCCCATCTGTCACACATGGAACTTCTTCTGTATTCGAAAACCTCAGTCAGAGACCTCGAGTCAGTAGAGACAACATAGTGTTGTTCAAGAGAAAATATCCTTGAAGGGTTTTTTGGTTACACATCCTCCCTGGCCCACCCTTCCTAAATATCACTTAGAACCCTTCCCCTTGGAACTTCTAATAATTCTCCTTGGGATGAAAAGAATATTTTGCAGAAGGCCACGATGTATGCAATGTTGACTATACCCTTATAAAATGTTAGTATATACCACAAAAGTGAATAGTACTTTTCACGCGCGCTGATTGGCTAGCTCGGAGGTGATTAGCCAAGTACTATTCACCTCCGAGCAGCAGAAGAAAAACAAAATGACTTTTGTCGGTATTTTGTCACAAATAAAGTTACTCTTTGGCCGCTAATTATTCAGCTTGTGTGGAATATACTAAAAATTTAATATTCTCCTCAGTGTCGGTGAAAGTGGCAGATATTTACCTGCACTTTGTTGAATAATTGTTAATTATTACTAGCTAGGGTTTTAATATTATTTTAACTGATCACTGTTTGTTTCACAATGTAGGTTCTCCAAACAGCAAAAGATCAGTTGAAATGGTCTCTCCTCAAGTGATAGCTATAAACACCTAAATTAGTATTTAACATGTAGAAAACATAAGTTTAATACCAGTCTAGATGACCGTCTCAAATTGTAAATGCCCTTTGAAACCAGATGGACATAACATGTATACTGAACATTTGCTGTAAAAGAAAGGTGGCATCGAACCATTTGTAGCTATTTTTTAGTGAACTTGTGATTCTGTATTTCTCCACATTCTTTAAAAGAATTGTAGTAAACTGGGTTATAGTTGAAAGAAGGATTAGGGCAATGATGGGTGCCCATGAGGCATGGTATACTGAACTCTGTAATATCTAATTTCCTGTTTTTTGTAGAACTGAAATTATTTATTTCTCCTGAATGATGGCAGCCCTTGCAGATCAAATAAACAATAAATTACAAATGATACCCAGTTCGCACATAAAGATATTAACTCTCTCTTCTATTTTCCTGACCTGTTTCCCTCTCACTCCTAAGACGGGAAAAAGACCTTGGGAATGAGCTTGCTATTTTCCTTCCTTGTTTCCACACACAGTAAATGTCGTTTTTTTCAAAGGGTATGAATGTAGAAATTTGGAATTGGGAACAAGCTCAGAATAAAACACTACTATTGAAATGGTTTTAACTATCAAATGTTTGTCTTGGAGTGACTTTAACATGATTAGAATGTTATGTTCAAATGATGTACACTCATCGTAAAAATCTCCTGCTTAATTTCAAAGAGCTCAGTCAAGGCATTTTGAGATATGTTGACTGCATTACCTTCTAATTGAAGGAAACCTGAAAATAATAGTTAATACTAGAGAGAAGAAAAACACCAAAGAGATGGTCGAGGATTAACATGGATTACAAATGCTGAACTTGAAAAAATAAAGCCAAACTTTCCAAGTTTCAAAAACATGAAGATTCTTTCATTTACTCCCCACCTCTTTGAAAATTTACCTTTCCCTTGACAACACACAAAATAATATTTAACCAATTGACCTCAAACTTTTGCTAAACAATCTGTGTTCCCCATTAACTGAGACTGCGTTATTATCCTTACACCTTTTTTACGGAAGCTCTTTAATAAGGGCAAAAAAATAATAAGGAAGGAGTGTAGAAATCACATCGACTTGGAGTAAGATTCCGAGTTCCAGATGGTATTTGAACACAAACAAAGAGGAAACAACTTAAAAGTTAACACATTACCTTGATAAGTTGTAAGGTGCTGTGTGTTCCTACTACTACACCAGGGCCGGGTTGTTCGAAAGCCGGTTAACGAGAAAACCGAAACCCAGGATTAAACGTTAACTGAGACATCATTTTTTCTTGTTTAAAAATATTTTTCACCTCTAACGTTTGCTGTAGTTTGAGATTACTACGGCTCAAAACTGAAGGGCAAACAATGTAAACAGATTACCAAACCAACAAGTTACAAAACTGAAATCAAAATTCTCGCTAACCCTGGGTTAGCTTAATCGGGCTTTCAACAACCCGGCCCAGGTAATATTTCATTATTGTACATTGAATAATGAGGCCAAATACAGCAAAAAGATAGAAAACAACAAAAACATATCCAGCAGCTGTGTTTTACTAAAATTTAATTCTTTAAAATGTTTTAACCTGACATGGGTATAATTTCAAAACCCCAAATTTTAGGTCAATGATCCATTTCTCTAATACTTTTCTGGTAACCTCTGCCATTTATATCTAAGTAATCTCACATTTGCATCTTGAAAAGTTAAAGCAAAATTAATAAATAACACCTTGGTATAGATTTATTGGCTGATAAAAACATGTAATGTTTGGTTCTTTTCCCAATCAAATATGGTTTGATTATGTCAAGGGTTCTGGTCAAACTTAAGGTCAGCACACACACAAGAGGACTAGTCCCTGTGATTTGTCCTCGCAAAAGCTGCGGGGAGAAGTCTCATCGTGTTGCTTCAAAATCTACTTGCAGGACCAACGTTAGTCTCTGCGACTAGTCCCAGTACTTTCGTGTCAACTCTTCAGGGGACTAGTTGCAGGGGCTAGTCCCCTCGTGTGCTCTGACCTTTAAAGCACTTTGTACATGTTACAACCCTTTGTTGACAATCATGCAAAATGATCCTTGTAACTGAAGTTGCATATAATGTAATTAAAGGAGCTATGTCACAGTTTGCGGAACTTGAACCTAAATCTTCCAAGTTTGTTATTTGTAATCTGTATCAATCTTCTCCATCCTCTACCATCCTCATTCCTTTATTATACAATAACTCTAACTCTTTTCTGATTGGCCAAAAGAGTTCAGTGAATTTTTGAAATCAGTGCCCATGACGTCATAACAGCAGAATATACAATAATATGTCAAGGACACTCCATGTCACGGGTAATCATGTCAAGTTCGCGTGCTTTGGTTGCTTCCTGTCAGCGAAGACATGACTGCCTTTCTTTGTTGTTCAATGTATAATAAAACAATTTTTGGACGAGGTTTTTGTGATATCCAGAATAATCAAAGTCTCATTAAGGGTTATCAGCCTCAGCCTTCAGCTTCATCTGATAACCGTTGCCTTGACCTTGATTATTCTGGACATCACAAAAAACCTCATCCAATAATTGTTTATGGTTTATTCTTTCTTAAGTGCTTTTCTAATTAGAGAACTATTCTTTCAGGTTTCCTTCAATTTAAAGGTAATTTTGTATGTGGCAAACAACTAAAAATGTCTTGACTAATCTCCTTTGAACAACTCTACTTGAGGCATCACTTGATTCTTATTTCAATTTCCCACGAATTTCCTCTTTCTCTCTGTTACATGCTTACCAAATAAAGTTCCAATTCTTTAGATAACAATAATTTAACATTAACATACAATTTAATCTATGAATGTTCGGCGCTTACATCTGGGTCCCAAATTATCACTTTTAAATGCCGCTGCTATGAACCAGTTAAAGGTGGTCCCAAAAATGTACAAGAATTGCCTCTCACAATGTGTTACACTTGCCAAAATAATATTTTACATTGTCTCCCACTACTTTTTTGGAATTTATTATCTCTGTGAGTTTTCCTTGCATGGGCTTGCATTTTCAATAGCATCTACACATTGCCTACAAGAAAGTATAACACTAATTAATAAATTAAAAACCATTCAAAGATTTGATGTTGGCAGTGACAATATCTTTTAATTTCTTACACATGGTTCCCACACTATAAACAGGGAAAATAGCCTGTAGTTGACGGTAAAAGACTGATATTATAAAGAAAAAACAATATTAAGTTTGACAAATTCGACATTGTCTTCCATAGCATAAAAAGATCCTCAAAAGGTTAACCCTGCAATCAGGTGGTTTTGTTAAATACTGTTATCTTTTCAGGGGAACAATGAGAAAGAAAAAGAATGCCTGATCACACTTTATTTATTCAGTGTCCCCATTCAGTGGTTCTTTACTGCTATTTCAGTTTGACACTTGAAGGTATTCATTCAATCATTTATTGCAGGTTATAAAAACCATGTTTCCATCATCTCTATATTTCAATCATTCCCTCTGCAAAGAAAAGTTCAGCTTGCATCACGACTCCATGTCACTTACTTGTACAAATAAAAGAAAATGTATCCACTATGTTGTCGTTTGTACCGGACACCATGTTCTGAAATCTGAAATTGAGCACAAGCAAAACAAATAAGCAATAACATTATATTTAGTTTTTAGATGGTTTCAAGACTCTGGATTGACAAGTTTGAATTCCAACCATAGCAATGGTCTTAGTATTGTATTCTTGGAAAAAAGCTGGCTAATTCGTACAGAAGTATGAATTTGAAAACAAGAGGTAAAGTCTTCAAACAAGCCAAATTGCCCTGGTGCTTATCTCTGGTAACTTCTGTAGCATGAAGCGACTAAGAGTATTTCTACTCTGCCCCCCCCCCTCGGATGGGATGCTAGTCCATTGCAGGGTTACCCCCAGTAATAAATTCACCGGTACCCATTCATACACCTGGGTGGAGAGCGGCACTGCGAGAGTAAAGTGTCTTGCCCAAGAACACAACAATGTTTCTGACAAGACTCAAACCTGGACCACTAGATCAGGAGAGAAACGTACTAACCATGAGGCCACGACGCCTCCACAATAATATTTGAATGAGTCTTGTAAAGTTATTTATTATGCAAATTATTGTTCTGTAAGAGAACAGTAACAGGTCCAGGAGTTACCTTTGTTGCTGTGGAGTCATCATAACTTGTCCACTGTTTAGTTTTGCAATCAAAAACATCAGAAATATAGTGTCCTGGGTTAAAAAAATAGAATTCGGACAGGAAACACTATTTTAGTTTTTCTCCAATTCCTTTACATTTTACAATGACACAAAAAGACAATGCATGAAACATCGTATCTTACACACTTAAGGACGTTCATGCCCATATTTGCTACTGCGCATCGTTACTGTGCATGCAAATTCACATGCCACATCATGCATCCAGTACTAAAATGAACAATGATAGGGCAGATGGCCATAGCTATAGCTTTGCTTGGATTTAACAATCTTGGATGTTTGGTGACCCCTACTTTTCTTTTCAGAATCGGATTTTAGTTACAATTGTCTCCACATTGTCAAAAAATGAACAAAAAATTCAATGTGGGCAGTTGAAAAATTATCAAGATTTCTGTGGTCGCTAAATGCAAACTTGTTCTTTGATGAACCTCACCAGTTGACTAATTTGCTGAACAGGTCCATTTAAACCATATTTGGCAGAGGACATTTCCCTTCAAAGCTCTAATTGAAGGCTTCGGTGGAAAAAGGGCGTTAGGTTTTTTACTCAAAAGCGAACTTTGTCAAAAACTCTCCAAATTTCGCATGCAGTTTTGTTTACGTGTGTCGAACAATGTTCTGCATTTCCCCCCCTGAAGTTTGCAACGTTTTTGAGATACTACGTATGCAAAAAACCCCGTATTTGCTGTCACGTCAGCACGTGACCGCAAAGATGGTAATTTCACTTCAAATCCAGCAAATTATTGGTCTTTCGCAACGTGTAACCTTAAAAAATGTTGATTTCAGGTTGAAACCGTTACAATTTTGATTTCACGCTGACGTGCGACCGCAAAGACTTTAATTTCATGCAATGCACAAGCTAGACAATGTTGATATCAGGTCATTTACAGACAGTTAAAATTTTGATTTCACATTATCATGCCACCACAAGGACTTAAACCCTTAAGGGTTAAGAGTTCCCAGTTTTATTAGAGTTAGGATTAGGGATTACTGCCCTAAACTAGGGTTAGCGTTGAAGGTTAGGGTTACGAAACAAGCAGGTTAGGGTTACAGTTAAAATTCAGGGTTGGGGTTATTGCTTAGGGTCAGCACAGTGTTGAGGCACGGAAAACAATCAATGTCTAACGTTAAGAAGATGTTGATTTCAGGGTTTTAAAAACGTTTAAACTCATTAAACGTTATTGCGCGACCGCAAAGACGTCAATTTCACTCAAATTACAGCCAAATCTGTTAACTTTATGTGATTTCACGTTAAAGCATGACAGCATGGGTGTTGATTTCACTTCAAAACGAGCAAACTGTTCATTTCATGCAGCGCGTAAACTCAAAAACAGCAATTTTAGGCCTAAATAGGTTAAAATGTTGATTTCACTTGAAAGCCTGACAGCAAGGATCTTGATTTCACTTAAAAACCAGCAAACTGTCCATTACACGCAGCGCGTAAGCTCAAAAACGAAGATTTCAGGCCAAAATAGGTTAAAATGTTGATTTCACGTGAAAGCCTGACAGCAAGGATCTTGATTTCATTTAAAAACAAGCAAACTGTCCATTACACGCAGCGCGTAAGCTCAAAAAATGGAGATTTTAGGCCTAAATAGGTTAAAATGTTGATCTCACGTGAAAGCCTGACAGCAAGGATCTTGATTTCACTTAAAAATGAGCAAACTGTCCATTACACACAGCACGTAAGCTCAAAAGCGGCGATTTCAGGCCTAAATAGGTTAAAATGTTGATCTCACGTTAAAGGGTGACAGCAAGCACGTTGATTTCACTTAGAAACAAGCAAACTGTCCATTCCACGCAGTGTGTAAGCTCAAAAACGGAGATTTCAGGTCTAAATAGGTTAAAACGTTGATTTCATGTTAACCCTTGACGGCAAGCATGTTGATTTCACTTAGAAAAAAACAAAATGTTAACTGCCTGCAACGTATAAGCTCAAAAATGAGGGGCTGGCAGACTAACAGATTAACCCTTCCGTGCAACCTACAGGTCTCCATACATCTGCATGGCCGCTGATCCCAGAAGTTTAAAACACTACAAATCCTGCCGATTTAAATAAAATCAACGCAACCTGGATCAAAGATCTAGGTTTCAATCGATTGCTTCCTCTTGGCCAATATTATGTTGGAATAAAAAAGGAAAAAACAAGCTCTGTAATTAGTTAAAGTGTGAGTTAATAAGTATTGTCTTGTCTTGCCTTACTGATCTTGTCTTGTCTTGCCCTGCCGAACGTGATCGCAATGCATGCCGGGAAGGTTCTGTTACACCTCGTGCACGGGTAAACATGGCGGATGATACAAGAAAAAGTTT
>CM042759.1:13814265-13837255 GCA_022496165.2 Catalaphyllia jardinei | reverse complement strand
TTCGGAATCAAATAGGGGGAGAGTGTCGCGACCGGAAATTGTGTTGCATGACATAAGTTTATCGTTGTGTTGAATATCACGTGCACCATGCGCGTGATCGCTGAACTTTGAACTATCACACATGGCATTAGGTTTTGGGGTCTTGTCGTTTTTAGAGAGAGTGGTAGAAAAGCAGAAGTGAGATTAAACCGGATTGTTAAAATAACGTGAGTTCCTTTTGTCGGCGTAGACCAAATTCCCGACAGAACTTCATGATGTGTTTTGGTACATAGAGGGAGTTATTATTGTAACCTGTGAAAACCTGTTTTCCTGAGAAAATGAACGGTGGCTAAACATCAACATTGACCAATAGACATTCCGAAAAAACTTTTTAATAAAATTATATATAAAATAACATTTTGTTAAGTACTCTAAACTCTGTCACATCAACATTATGGTATTGAAAATCAGTTGTCTCTCCAACAGCAATTTGCAATGTTGTAAAATCAACTCGAAACTATTATGAATTTGACATTATAGTCACACTATACTCTGTGAAACACTACAGTTAATTTTTTTATGAGATACAGTACTGCTCAGAAATAAGCGAACTTCGCATGCACAGTCTATACACGCATACGTATAGGTATTTCTTTGTTATTCACCTCTAACCGTTTCTTTTGTGAAGTATTGCTGGACAAAACAATAACTAGCTTTGTTAGGAAAACTCAAAAAGCGAGAGCCGTTCGATTACAGCCAAATTTGCATATTGTAAAAACATCTTCAATGAAGCTATCGTATTTCCAATCTAGTCAAGTAATTCAGTATCACTGCCTAATTGCAACGACTGCTTGGTTTTCTCCCTGTTCAGGAAAAGAATATCATTGCTAAGCATACATTTCATTTTACCGCGAAGTTCATGGGGGACACTCCGATAAAGTCTAGCAATGCTGTGTAAATAGTGTCACAGCGGAAAAGCCGCGTCACGATCTTTTTTATTGCTTTAAGAATGAGCAATATATCCAAGCAAAATGTTGTCTTTGAAAAATAAGCTTTCTCCCACCCAGAAAGAAATGGTTTGTTTGTGGAACACGTTCGCGACACATTTCGCCGGCTCCTAGTCCTGATAAATATAGCACGAGTTTGTAAACAACACTTCACTTGCTTTCAGTTTCAAAAGCATTGTTTTCACATCTAAGTTCGTAGCTCTAACAAGAGTATCACTAAGTATTGTGAAGAAAATTGACTAAAGTTTTCATTCACGATAAACATACAAATGAGCCAAGATTCTCAATAACTTCGTGCCGCTGTTGACGTGACTTTTGCGTCACCGGAGAGGAAGTGAAATAAAATATCTTGGTTGTATTGATTGGCGTAAATCAGTGATTTTAAATGGTGGTACATATACAATCTATATGCGTAGAAATGATGTATCATCAGAGTTTCTACCATGCACCGTGAACATGTATTAACTATTGAATTTTGCACAATAAAGTTTTTGCGACTTTTGTACCTGCCTCTTGCTAATTGTCTATCAATTTAAGTGTCTCGGCAAGTAGTGAAAATAATGATTCTATGGTTCACTGAGCATCCTAAATCATCCATTGGCGCATAACTACAATTCCTTGCGCCATATCACTGCGCATCCTAAAATATTTCCGTTTGCGCATAACCAAAATTCCTTACGTTTGGTATGAAAAAGTGATTGCAAGCCCCTATAATGTAATCTTCTGCTGACTAGAGAGCTGCCTTGCTCGTATGCTTCAGGCTCACTCGCTGCGGCAGCAATTACCAATCAAGCTATTAAGACATTTTTTGGAGCTAGTACATCCTAGTGTCTTTGATTTTCTGTCCTTCTTGTTGTAAACTCTATTTATTTAGGAGTTTTCAAATGTTGGTCCTCTAGAAGAATTTTTCATGGACCTCTCTTATTGCTTTTTGATAACTGCTGCACCAGGTAAGCAAACTATTTGATATCTTATTTCAAAGAAATCACGACAATATCATAACAGACATTTAATTAAATGTCTATAAGCAGGGCTTGAGACTGATGGTAGCCAACTAGCCACAGACTAGTAAAAATTCCATTTTGGCTAGTGGTTTTTGCACTTCACTAGCCATTTTGGCTACTGAAAATATGTGAGCACTGGAGGCCCAGAGGAAACCAACTAACCGCTTGCCACTAATGATTAGTCATGAGTGAAATAATGCAGAACTCTAGGGATCATGTTTCATATGTGAAAATTCAAATGATGCCTGAATAATATTGATGCCTATGTTTGCAACTTATAAAATAAAGTTAAGATGGAATGAATTGTTTTGTTCATGAAAATCGTGAATTGGTAATTTGAAAGAAAGGAATGTTTTTGGCAGCACCAGTACCGAAGTTTTGATGTCGGTTCTGTGAGAATCAAGGGCACAAGAATTTTGTACTTGTCAGTTGTTCATGATCCAAAGCATACTGCAAGCTACACAGACTAGCATTTACTTGACTTTTTAGCTTCATGTATACATTTTAATGGAGTTTTTTACTGTTGCTACTTTACTTTTAATATTCCATTTGTGGATTTTAATTGTCACTTTAGCTTTTGAATTTTGTATTTTAATTTTATAGAGGACCCTCCTGAAAACCACTTGAAATACGTAGTTAATTATTAATATTAATATTATTATTATTATTATTATTACTGGTGTGTTATTATCATTATCATTATCATTATTGTCTTGATGCGACGATGGATATTAGAGTAGCTGGCTAGTGAAAAATTTGTTTTGGCTAGTGAATCAAACCTGTCACTGGCCACTGGGCTACCAAGCTGTAAAGTTTGTCACGAGCCCTGCAGTCTTCACAAACTCACAACTATGACAATAACAAAGTCAAAACTGTAACAAAGTCAAAATAATCTCACTTCATGCAAAAGTCGTAATCTAACAAACCCAAGACTCTCCAGTAAAATGAAAAGTTAAAAAGAACACTGAAGACTTTTTCTGAATGTGAACTTCTTAACAAATAATCTCACCCTGTAAGCTTAGTTGTAAAGCTCTGTTAAGTTCTTCATCTTCATCTGTAAACTTTCTCTACAGACAATTGATAAGAAAACATTAGATCTTGAGTGCTCACACTGTTACTGTCTCTGCTGTAAAAAACCTAGAAAACTGAAGTAACACAACTATGAAAGCTGAGGAGGGACTTCTGACTTCTTAGTTCTAACTTCTAACTTCCGACTTCTGACTTCCAAGTTAGGGCTTCTGAGTTCCGACTTACTTATCACTACCATTACTAAGATAGAACTTTAAGTCTTATCTCAGCGATCACTGCCACGACAATCCTTATGATTATCACCGCTGCAAGAGAGTGGTTTCCATATGATTGCAATTATTAAAGGTTGCTGAACTTTTTTTGCAGCAATCAAAATGCTCATGTGGAAACAAGCCTTACTTAGAGATGATACTGACTAAAACACAGTTTTTCAATTCAGTAGGGTTTGTCTGCCACATAAGAAAAATTGCTTTCTTATTATTACATGACTAAGTTAGTTCAGTGGGCCAATAACTAAAATAAAGCAATCCGATTTCTCCATTGCTTGTGCAATATTCTCTAATTACCAGACTGGGCGCTGTCCCGAATGATCCCACAAGATCCCTTTGAAGATTCCCAGGTGGTTTCAGTCATGATACGACAAATCTCTTACTATCCAAGCTTGTTTGGGACCATACTGGGAGAATATCAGGCCTTGGTCTTTTTTGTTCGAACCTTGTTGCGCTCAGTCCGCGATGTCAAGACCTCTGGCCAATATTCTTCCAGTACTGCTCTCCCTTGTGGTTAATAAGATGGCATATCTCACCTGGTCTTGAAGACTCATGTTGATTGCCTTTGCCATATCCTCATCTCTAAATACAGCACTGTACAAACTGTTCCTTGGCCTCTCCTTAACACTCGCATTATTTAAAGAACTCTTGTTCTCCTTAACACTTTCCTCAAAAAGATTGCCATAAAACTTTCCTAGTGTGGGTGTTTTGTTTGTATTAATTTTGTCTTGGGGTTTTCGTTTTCGCGAAAGACTACCATTGGGTCGTTTAACAAACAGTATGGGAGTGCTTCTAAGGACAGTTCCCTTGTATGTGCTCTCTTCCACACTGGAATCGATACTAGAATTTCTGTCACTACTTGTGTCATGCAAAATGCTGATGTCCAGGTCGTCAGAAATGTTCTCTGTTGCCGATATTGGACCTCCTCCTCTTAATCCATTAGCTTCATCAGGTCCACTCTCATGAGCAGCATTCACTAAATCCTCATCGGACACATCACTTGCAAGATTGAAATCCTCATCTTCTGAGTACACTGTTTCCTTTTTGTTTGTTTTTTGGCATTCTTTCAGTTTTGCTCTTGATTCTTTTTCAGCTGACTTGGCGCTTTCTGCCAATGCCCATTCCAATTGCTCCTCTTCTGTACCAGTCCAAACTGGTTTCTTAAGTCCATGTGTATGTTCAAGGTTTATTTTCTGGTCTACGTCAAATGGAATGAAGTTTTCGTCACTGCTTTTTCCACTACTACAGTGGTCTGTCTTATCAAACTTACTACTGCCAACTGTTTGATCAAGCCTTGAAATCCCTGTGATCCCCACACTATCCTCAGCTTTTGTAGGATCCTTGACAGTGCTGTTGAGAAACAAAGACTACAAATTACCTGGAATTTTGTGATAACTTATAAAACATCAGTTTGGGCTTATCTGGAATAATAAAGATGAAAATGCACAATACGCCATGAGTGTCATTCAGACAAAGAAAAAATGGGTGATTCTAGAAAATATCCATACTACTACAACAGGTCAGTTTTTGGAATTCCAAAGGCAAAGGGGTTCATTGAACTGGAAATCCAAAGGCATGGGGTACTTCTGATTGGCATTCTGAAAGCATGGGGAGTTTCTAGCGTGGTGTCTGTGCTCTAAACAGGTTCAGCAATAACACTTAATTTTTAACCCTTTTAATTGTAACACAGTGCAACACCTGTAGTATGAGACCAAAGACTTCTCATAGCACAATGTCCAGTCAGTCAATGCATCAATCTGGAATAGTCTAGTTAGCTTTAAAAGAGCATCACTGAACAATGTTAATGGAGTCCGAGCTGAGCTTTTAGAAGTAAAAAACCCTTGAAATATCCACTTATTGCAGGTTTTGTGCAACAAAATGGCTTAACATTGGTGTCTATGACTGCTTAACAGAGTTTTCAGCTGAATCCAGGTTTATATATAACAGTAAATATGGGAAGAAATTTCTGGACTCAAGCTGGTGTCCAGTTATTGGAGGGTGTCCATTTAATATGGGGTCTGCAAACACAGGTTTCACTATAATATGATGTTACTGCCAAATAGTTATGTTTTTTTCGCATTTCCTTTCTAGCCTTTAGAAGTTTCCCTGCATTGTCATTTTGCGTGTTTTCTGTGGTTAGTAATAGGATATGTTTACCCACGTACGATGTTAGGAACAAAGAAAGCTATTATGCTTTGTATTACTTAGACATTCTTCTAACGTGTTCAGGAAAACTCTTAGTTCGGGTTAGCCTTTCAACGTGTTTACATCAAGTTTCTTAAGGCCTTTACGTTACAACTCGTGAAATTCCTCAAGCGGACACAGAAGTAAGTTTTGTATTTTATAGTTCATTGTACTCTCGAAACAATTGTTTCTAAGTTTCATAGTTTCTTTTAGTTAGGCTAATATAGTTTTCGTTATATTTACTTCTTAGTTTTTCGAAACCGCTTTGGTTATCGCTTTGTTACACCGCTTTGGTTATCGCTTTGTTACATCACTTCAAGTACCAATTTTACAAGGTTTTTAAGCGTCTATGTAACGTCTCAACGCATCGCTTCAATAAACTTTGTCTAAACTGGCTGAAGTTGCGAACCCTGTTGTAGCTATCGTTTCTAAAGCGCGTTAAGAATATTTTGGCACGTCCGAACGACACTTGGAATTCACGTGGTTGACGTCCTGTGAGGAACGTAACGTCTTTCCCCTCACATATGATTTAGTAAAGAAAGTAAAAAAAAAAAACAAGAGTTGTATTAGTGGTGCTTAGATTCTAAAAGTTACTAAAATAATCTCTGGGCCAATTCTTTTTTTTTCCCCAAATATATATACCTTGTAGCTGTTGTGTCCCAAAATGAATGAACCAGTTTTCTCCTTACTGAAGGAGAGGGCTGAAAATCACTAGAATCATCATCATCATCATCACCTTCGCAGATAAAATGTCGTTTCTGAGGAATCCGGCTTGATTTAGTAGGGCTCCTGAACAGCCATAAAAAAAAGATTTTTAATTAGTACAAAGTTTAGAGCATAACTAGATCTACCATTTTGATAAGGGAGATCGATAATAATACTTTTAGGAAAAACTTTTACCACCTTAAAGGATTATCAACCTCATAATGGAAATTTATGACAATGGATTTAATTTCATTTAGTTTGATGTTATCCCAGGTTTTTTTGATACACATAATTTTCTGTGACATCTTTTTCAGCATTTCTACAGCATCTAAGTGTTCTACAATGATCAATTCTTCAATTTGACTGGGGCAATGCATAGGCAATTTTTCTCCTGTCTGGACTGAATTAGCGGGCCCAGAATTATTTCTGCTCAGTTTTTCTCTCGTACAGATCTTTCAGCAAGCAAAAGACTTAAGACTAATTAATGTAACCAGCAAAGACTAACAAGTATGGAAGCTGATACAGGACAATCCCAAAATATTCTTCAAATCTGAAAAAAAAAACCCTCAAATCCCAAAAAAAAATCAAATCACAATGTTTTTTGGAATCATTTTTTTAAATTTAACAAATCTAAAAACTACTACAAAATTATTGGCATTACAACTTCACGCCACTTTAAATGTGTCTTTCTGAAATGGCTTATCCCACTGGATGTTGTAGCTTGAAGGCTCAATTTATTCCTTTGGGCTTGGCTTTTGGTAACATCCGAAAGCATCCCGAATAATTTCGGTTTTACTCAGTTTGAAAAAGGTGAGATATTTTGAAAGGAGACCTCAAAGAGACTTCAAAAGACTGGAACAATGCTGCAATTAAGGGACCATGGGCGAACTGACTTGTGAACGTATCCTTTTGTTTGCGACATGTGAATGATTATGAAGTAATCGCCGCAGACAATTTATAGATTTCGCTTCTTTGCAACATATTTTCCAATTTTGTAAGCTTAAGCTTGTGTATTTTTGAATACAGATCATATTGAGATCTTTAAAAAGAGATATTGAATGAGTTGTTTTGGTCATGGAATGCCAAAACAGAGCGGCGGTCATAGTTAATTTATGTGTGAATACGTTCCGATGCAATACGATTCCGATGGTGAATGCCCAGATCACTTAATGGACTTGAAAGTTTCCTTTGACCACAACTTTTTAATTAGATGCCTTCAAGGAGCTCTAAGGAGAGATTTAATTAAGGATTCTTTTCTTTTCAAAGCCCACTGAGTGTTCAATTCAAAGCAGTTTTGTGTATTATGTTATCTTTTCCTCCCAGAATGTATTTTATGACTTTTTCTTTCTTTGCTCAATAAAAATCCTTGATTTCTATATGTGCAGTGAGTTTTATAACTTTCATGCAGCCACGTTTAGCCCTGCACGTAAGTGGAAATTCTGGGAATCGCGGCGTGTAACTTGTTAAGTTTTTGTTATTTTGTATATATTTTTTAAAAGCTCAGCGAGTTTTAAAATTTTTCTCCATGCAGCCACGTTTAGCCTTGTGCGTAAGTGATTTATTCTCCGGACTCTTGTTAGTAAACACAGCTGTTGTTTCGATCAAGCAAGCTTTGTGAGCAAGAACACCGCAATTTTTGTCCAGTTGTCATGTCAACCGTCTAGAACTGACCAATTTCCATGTCTTGTCACGTCCCATGATGCTCGTCATGCTCGATGCACGTAGGCTTACCGATTATTTGCTTGCCTTAGTTGTTCCATCAGTCGAAAAGATTTCACATGGAGAATCTTAAAGCAAAGGCAACGAGAAACGAAATAAGGTAAGAAAAGATCAGCAAATAAAAATGTTCAACACCTAAGTCACATTGCCACACAATCACATTGCCCCAAGTTTAAAGTTTTGTAACTGCTGCTTTGTACCAAGATAAATATACTCCGCTGTCACAAATTCAATTTGCGTGCGCTCCTGTGTTTACTTTGGAAAAATAAACCCTCTCTTGATTGAAATGTTGACTCAGAAAAGTTAAAAAGGAGATTACTGGTATGTACAATTTTCGACTTTTAGGCTGTTTATGGCCTTCAAGAAATTGTTCACTTGAACGCGATTCTTGTAACAAAAATTTTGCTGAGAGCGTAAATATTGACCGATGTGTCCGGTTGTTCTGTGGTAATTGACAAAAACCTCCCTTCGTCATTAAAGATATCTGGTTCAAGGTTGAAATTGCCAAGAATGGTGGCACCAGCTGTGACAACACATTCTATGAATTTAAAATAAATCAAGCAGATGTTATCTTAGTCCTTAGGGTTTTATTTCCTCTCTGTTAATAAAAGAAAAATATCTCACCAACATCAAAGAGCTTGCGCTCTTTGGAAACATGCCGTGTTGTTGGCAGAGCATCGTTATGAATAAGTGATGAGTAAGAACAATAGCGTCAATATTATATGAATGACCCCAGAATTTGTTGTACACACTTAAAGCAGCGTGGAGTTGTCATGGATCCACAAATACTTGTTTTAAAAATCCGAAAACAGTTTGAAAATCTAAGAAACGTTGTCAAATCCAGAAAAATATTTTGGAAATAAAAAAAATATATATTTGTCATGTGATACTTGTGCCAGCAGTGAGCTAGCACATAACATTTTCGCCACTACTGCCATTCCAAAATGGCGCGTGAACATGAGAAAACAGTTTAACATCGTGTAGAACATAAAGTATGATGTTCTGCTTTAAGCTTAAATATCAAAGTGACTGTGATAACAAGGAGAAATTCTGCCGTTAGCGTGGAACACTAAAGAGACATGTAGAGAAAAGTATGTTGAGCAGTTTCGCAGACAGAGAATTCACTTAAGAACATTATTTTGAAAGGGAGTTTTGTTACGAGACCGTAATGTTCACTTTCTGCTAGAATACCATGGGGTGTCTATCAATGTGATGACTTTGAAGAGAAGAATAACCGTATGAGTAGCGAATAAGAAATCAAGCTCATTTAGAGGACACTGCTCAGGAAATAAATTAAATCTTGTCCTCTTCCCCACTGAAAACATGATCAGGCCCCAGTTGTCCGTGACAAGCGAAGAAATCATCCAAATTAATTTTTGTGGTGTATATTATCTCACTGTTTTAGTATATATATTAAAACAACTATTCACCAAAGTGGAGGTGGCTAGCAGTGGATATTTATCTCACCGCTTCACAGCTTGGTAAATATCCACGGCTAGCCACCTCTACTGCGGTGAATAGTTGTTAATTATCCACCCTCTTCAGATTGCAGACTGGATACAAGATACAGACTAGCTAAAAAAGGTAGACTGAGAATAAAAACTGTAAGTTTTGTTTGTTTTATACATTGTATGTGATAACATGCAATTGCCAATTAGAGCAATAAATAGCTTTGGATTACTTTGAAGTAATTAAAGAATTAAGGATTTGAAATTTGCTTTTCAGATTAATTTTTTTTTTTTTGATTTTCCCTTATCAGCATCTGTAAACAAGTTACACACTACATCTTTCTGTGTAAATAAATCAAGAAATTTAGTTCTGTACATACAATTTGAGAGATGACTTTGGTTGGAAGGCAAGAGGAGCCTTGGATTTTGATGAACACAGCATTTCTGCAGAAAAAATTAACAAGTAATTTCACCTTTAAAATATTAATACACTGTCTAACTCATGTGGTAGGAATAAAAAGAACTTGTACCGACTTCAAGTATGTAACATGGCCTTGAAATACCACCAAATAGATTTAAATGTTTCTGTAGAGTGGGAAACACATCAGCCCTGGCTGGTCTTCAGGTGGGTCCTATAAGGATGCTGAGCTAGAACTTAGGCTGGGAAAAACTGGTCGGAGTAATCAGAGAACAACAGGCCAGTACTCAGAGGCCAGTACTCTCACCATCACGCCATCCCTGTCACCCCAAAATATTTTGATTTAATCTCAGAAAAATGTTCTCATGCTAAATTTTTTTCACGTGCTTAAGTAATGATACTTACTGAGATCAATGAACCGTTCAATGTTAACTTTGTCTTGTTTCTTGGCTTGCTCTTCAGTTAAGTTGTCATAGTCATATCGTTTCAAGTGAAGAATAAGCACTCTAAGAAAATTATAAACATTGATAGCAAATCCTAATGATAAAAAATAATACAATTATGCTTTATTTATCTAGTACTTTTTCTATCACTTCCCAATAGCACTCCTGAATTCCGGTGAAGTATATATGAATTATTTCATATATACTTCACATCATTTTTGTCCCTCACGGGAGATATGAACTCAATAAATTGACCTCACTCCCCATGTGTGGCTTTATAGCTCAGCTGGTAGAGCATCGCATTGCTATCATGGAGGTCACAGGTTCGAATCCCATTGAAACCCTGATTTTTTCAGGCTTCTTCTTTCCAATTGCTTAAATTGGAAAATTAACTGTGATGATCATCCCTCACTTTCATCTACAGTTCAAATATGAATTAATTCATATATGAAGAAGCTAGTGATAAAAGGGGATAAGTGACGTTTTTGGTTGTTTCTGTTACTCTCGCTCCAACTCTCGCTCCAAATTAGCTGAATTTTTGCATGTGGCCTTCATTTCAGTTGAAAAACATTGCCCCCCGTAATTTCTTTCACTGGCTTGCTCTTCGTTTTCGAGAAATAACGTATGCAAAAAACCCCTCAGTTTTCCAATCGGCATCTTTTGTAGATGTATTGTTGAATAAACAACAAAAGAAACCTTAAGCACAATTAATTTGTTCAGCAGCAAACAGGCAGACTTTTTTATATTGTATGAAGTCAAAAACAAATCCCACAAAATCTTGACTGTCTTTTAAGTCAAAGGAAAATAGCATAGAAAAGATCTATCTTCATGTCTTTGTAATTGAATTGCCGTTTTTACTCGCTAGGCTATCAGTGAGTTTAAGCATGGCGTTTACGGCAGATGGCAAATGGCAAAGATGACCTCTGAATTTGTGTTCTTTTCTTCTAATCCTTAATTAAATCACATAAAAATAGAAAATGTCTCCTACTATTCACCACAAATACACAAATATTTTCACTCTACTGTTCAAAGAGCTAAAAACAAACAGCAAAAGTTTCATTTTTGCCGTTAGCCGTAACTTCAAGCCTAATCTCTCTATTGTGGCGTCGGCTTTTGGCGCGCAAAGCATCGATTATTCAGAGCTTACCTGTTAATCAAGCAGAGTTTGCTCGTTATTTCCACCAATATTCGAAGCTTATTCGAGGAATATTTGCGCCCGCCTGGTAGGAGATTTGGCATCATTAAGCCTTTGACCCTCTTTAAGTCACCAGCATGCCTCAAAGAACCGAGGTGTGTTTTTGTTCCGAGATTATGGCTTAACTTAGCCATTGATCAAGGAGCAAATGAGCCAGGCGGTAGAGTCTAGAAACGCTTCTTCTTCCAAAGCAAAGCATTTGTCGTGGACTTAGGGCTCATTTGCTAAACTTCGGCATGTGTCAGTTTTGGAAATTAGAACTGCTTTCTAGACTCTTATTATTTTCTTGAAATTCAGCCATCTAGCATCGTTCGCTGCCCAAATTTCTGGGATATCCCATAATAATCTTTCATACGTAAAGCCAGTGCCGTGACTATTGTGTGTGTTTGTGTGTGTGTGTGACTTACAACGTGACTCAAACACGGCCGGGAACTGGTGAGAAAGGCGGCCAGGCAGCAAAGTCCTTGAATTTGACCTGTGTTAGGTGAAAAGTTAATTTAAACAGATTCAAAGCCGTTTTTACGGGCCGAAAAAGAACGCAGGTCGGTTAAATGGCAAGCAAGCGTTCCGTGAGTGTGTATGGTGGATTTCCAAGCAGATGATTGCTTTGAATTGTGATAGGATCGAGCCCGCTGCGAAGAAAAAAAGACAAAGAACGCCTGATCGCAGGTTATGAAGAAGAAAACTTCAGCTCAAATGTAAGTTTTGCTTTGTATTTCAGGGTTCCTTTGCTGGTAAATTTTCCGTTTCATGCGCTTTTTTTTCGGCATGAGCAGCGTGCTAGCTTAAGGCTTCCTCTTTTGGTGTTGTCAGAATTAATCATTTCATGGAACGAGCAGTTTTGTACCGGCCAAAAAAATACTTTCACCTAGAAACATTTTATAAATCACTGATGTAGCCGATTTGCAAAACGTTTAACGTCTTTCTCTAGGCACTAATCATTGACTTGATTTAGGTATCGATTCGTGCAATAGATTCTAACCTATCCTGACCTTAACTCTAATCTAATTCGAAGCCTAACTTTGTTCTGTAAGTCTAATCTTCAATGCTAACCCAAGTTTCGAGCGGTAACCCTAAACCTAACTCTAATAAGACTGGGAACTCTTAACCCTAAGGGTTAAAGTCAGCTGCCAATGTAAGTTTTGCTTCGTATTTCAGCATTCCTTTGCTGATAAATTTTCCGTTTCATGCGCTTTTTTTCAGCAAACGCTAAGCCTAACTTTGTTCTGTAAGCCTAATCTTCAATGCTAACCCTAGTTTCGAGCGGCAACCCTAAACCTAACTCTAATAAGACTGGGAACTCTTAACCAAGGGTTAAAGTCAGCTGCGAAGTTTGGACCTGTTTTGGCCTTCTTCGATTTTAGCGAAACATCTAGGGGACGTTCTTGCACGCAGCCTTTCAATTGAGCTTACATGTTGTGAAATGAACTTCTCACTGTTCTCTAAGTGAAATCAAAGTCCTTGCGGTGGCGTGATAATGTGAAATCAAAATTCTAACTGTCAGTAAATGACCTGATATCAAGAGTGTCTAGCTTGCACATTGCGTGAAGTAAACCGTTGGCTGCAATTTGAGTGAAATTAAAGTCTTTGTGGTCGCACATTAACCTGAAATCAAAGTTTTAACGGTTTTTACCAGTAATCAACATTTTCGAAGGTTACACGTTGCGAAAGATTAATATTTTGCTGGATAGCAATTGAATGTTTTAAAGCGTGAAACAACGCGGAGAAAAATTGGCCATTAACGGCAGCTTGAAACTGGTAGTAAGCAATGTCCTGTAGTTTTTCCGCTAAAGTTTTACTTCATTTTCGAGACATCACGTAATTTTAGTTTATGCACAAATCCACCCGTTTTTTCCTAGTGGCGTGCCTTTTTTGCATACGTTACTTCTCGAAAACGAAGAGCAAGCCAGCGAAAAAAATTGCGGGGCAATGTTTTTCAACTGAAATGAAGGCTGCATGCAAAAATTTAGCTAATTTGGAGTGAGAGTAACAGAAACAACCAAAAACGTCACTTATCCCCTTTTATCACTAGCCTCTTCATATACTTCACATCATTTCGCTCCTCACAGGGGATATGAACTCACTAAATTGACCTTGCTCTCAATGTGTGGCTTCATAGCTCAGTTGGTAGAGCACTGCACTGGTCTCGTGGAGGTCATAGGTTCGAATCCCGTTGAAGCCCTAATTTTTTTCCCTCTTTCTAACTGCTTAAATTGGAAAATTAACTGCAATGATCATTCCTCACTATAATTTAAAGAAGTGTTGTCTAGTCATCTGAGATAATAATGATGATAACAATAATAATAATTATAATAATGATAAGTACTAATAATGATAATGATAATGACAATAATCACTTTATTTAAGTCTGTTATGAAAAATTGTTGCATGACTTAACGTGAAGATTCGCGAATATGCTAATCTCGTCTGGAATCTTCAAGCATATTTATTAGTGCTGTTTCATCGTCACTCTGTAATTCTATTTTAAGCTGTTTGCGTAAAGTTCTAGAATCTTTCGCCGTAAAGTATAAAAGAAAATCGGTGTAGTGTTTAGATAGGTTGTATTTTCCCAGGAGTGAGAAATGGGGCAGTTAGAAGAGGAAAAAGAAGAGAGACGTAAGCGGCTAGAAGAGGAAAAAGAAGAGAAGCGTCGGAGAGATGAAGAACAAAGAAGGCAGGGAGAAGAAGAGAAAGAAGAAAGATGCAGAAGAGAGGACAAAGAGAGAGAAACGAGGCAATTAGATGGAAGCTGACCTCATGAGACAGAAGGAAGCTGCTGAGGTTGCCAAGAGAGAGCACAAATTGGAACTTGCGCATTTAGGACGAGGAAATCTGGATGACCGTCCACATGACAGGATCAAGCTAAGGCACCTTAAGTCCCCTCGTTTTTTGATGGCAAGGATGACTTAGGCGCATATTTGAAGAGGTTTGAGAGATTTGCAGAGACAGCTAAGTGGAAAAAAGATCGGTGGGCATCGAAGCTCAGTGGTCTGTTGTCTGGACGAGCACTAGAAGTGTATTCACGTCTATCAGAGGAAGCAGCTAAGGATTATGAAAAGATATGAAGAGATATGATCTTACAGAAGACGGCTATCATCGTAAATTTGGAGCATTCAAACCGGAAGTTGACAAAAGTCCAGAGCAGTTTATTTTGCAGTTGGACAGGTATTTGTTAAGGTGGCTAGAGCTTTCAGATACTGAGCGAACCTTTGATGGCCTAAAGGACTTGATCGTGAAAGAACAATTTATTGACTCTTGCCCTAAAGATTTGGCCATTCACCTGCGAGAAAGGGCACCTGAAACTCTAGCAAAGATTGTGAAGATTGCTGACCAGTACTTGGAGGCTCATGGTAAGCATTTGTTCAGCCCAGCAAGTAGAAAGCTGGCAGAGTAACCTGAAGAGGACAAAGCCGAGAACACACAGTTTAATTCAACAGCCCTCAAGTGCTCTAAGTGTAATACCTGTGGTCATAAAGCTGTGGACTGTCCCACCAGAACAAAAAGTTGTTTTCTGTGTGGCAAGCAAGGACATGAGGCTAGAAACTGTCGATCAAGTGGACGAAGATTTGAAGGACAAAGGGTGATAACCCTGTGCAACGTACTCAAGTGAGTGCCAGTTGTCTAGTTCAGCTGTTGGAAGTGAAACCTACAAAAGAGGAAGTTAAGTCATGTATCAAAGATGATCAGTTGCTGTTAGCCTGTGGTAAGAAGATTCCGTTGTTAAGTAGTGCCTGTGTTGAACCGTTGACTGGAGTGAGGAGTAAAATGCCTGTTGTGAAAGATAGAGTGGGAGAGAAGTCTGTTGATGCTCTGAGAGATACTGGCTGTAGTGGAATAGTTGTAAAGAAGGATCTTGTGTCTGAGGATCAGTTCACTGGCGACTTTAATATAATGCTGCTCATCGACAACACAGCAAGGAAAGTGCCTATCGCAAAGATTGATGTTGATACACCTTATCTCAAGGGCCAAGTGGAAGCGCAGTGTCTCCCTGATCCTATTTATGATCTAGTTATTGGTAATGTACTGGGCGCGAGAGCCGCTGACAACCCAGATCCGAGTGGGCAAGATGATGATGTGACAAAGGTCGCGTGCGAAGTTTCGACAGAGGTCATGTTTGAAGAAGTGTAACAGAGAGGTTACATGGATATTAGGCAGAGGCTGTGTTTTATACAAGAGTGACTGAAGGTCAAGTGTATTTACAAGCCCAGCATGTGCTTGTTGTGAAGTCTTCTGTGGAATTACTGCGTCGTGTGGAATAAATATCCTTGTTGTGTTTTCCGACATCCCTGTGTTCTGTTTGGACTGAATGAATGAATGAATGAATACCTTTATTTAAGTGTCAGACTAAAATAGCAGTAGATAACCACTAAATGGGGACACTATAAAATAAATTGAAAATGACTAAATCTATATATTAATTAAAGAAAAGTTAAAATGCTAATTGAGCTTGAAATGCTAAGATTGGTTAACATGCTAAAATATTTACAATATGTACAAGATAAAATTTATAACTACAAACTACCTACCACTAAAAACATTCGAACTCGTAACAAAGTCTCAAAGTTACTTCCTGAGCAAATACACTATACTAATCAGGGAGACTAAATTAAATCAAATCAAATCAAATGCTGGTTTTTAGGGAGAGGGGAAAACCACAGTACCCAGAGAAAAACCTCTCGGAGCAGAGAAGAGAATTAACAAACTCAACCCACATGTGACGCCTGGTCTGGGAATTGAACCCGGGACACATTGGTGAGAGGCGAGCACTATCACCACTGCGTCATCTGTGCTTCCAAGGGCAAGCTAGAATTCAAGTTTTAAACCCTGTTTCATGAATGCCATACTAAGAATATTAGTTGCATCAAACTGATATTTAGGCACAAGATATCTGCACACTTGTTAAACATAATTGCTTGCTTTTTTGAGGGGGGATCACGGTTGTAGCCAGCATAATACACAATTCCCAAAACTAAATTTAAGCTAGCCAAGTGCATTTTGTTGAAACTCTATAAGATTGGGATCCCATATTTTTATACGCTAGTGAATTACTGTTAAGGCTGCTGCACAATGGCCAATTTTTTTTGTTGTAGAACTGCAGATTTTTTGTTGGGGCCAAATGAGGTTAAAAATTTGTTGGGCCATCAGCTTGCCATGCACTAGCCAATTTGTTTTTGTGAATGACTGTGGTGATCCAAAATCAAGATGGCATCTATTCCACTGATGTGACTCTTGCATCATTTCTTAATTGGTTGTCTTAGTCCACCACACACTAGCCAACAGAAGTTTTGAGATCTAGCACTATCAGATCTCACCGACAAACCCCGATCTTGCTACAAACTTGTCTGAATTCTTTGCACAATAGCCAACAAGTGAAGAGTATTTTGTTGGCTGACAAAATTCAGCTAGTGCGCGGTGGTCTTTAGTAGTTGCTGCGAATAACAACATAACATATCAAGAAGCAACACCAACCTTGGGAGTCTGCTGAAGCTGTGTGAAATAACAGCCTCCTTGGACTCACACTTACTACATGTGTATTCTAGTTCTTCATCCTAAAAGATATACAAATACAGTATTGGTGAGCACATTTTAATGACTCATGCAATATTTTTGCAAGCAAGAAAAGCAAAAGTGCAGCAGTATTATACAACTAAATGTTTAACAAATTACGATTGAAATTACTACTTAGGGACATTTACATGAACACAAGGGATAAGAGGACTACAGATGCCTTGCTTAACCTGGCAAAAAAAACAAACAAAAAAAGCTGGACAAAATTAGGATATACAGTGGAACTCTGTTAATCGAGTCCCTAACAGGCCACAAAAATGCTGGCTGTATCAATGACGTGGCCGTATTAAACATGGAGTGATCCTATAAAAGGCGAGACATCATCATCCACCTCTTTAAAGCACTTTGTTGGCTATTTTGTGCAGTGGTGGATAGCTGAAATAGCAGTCGCATAACATAGAAGTTGAGTAGAAATAGCGTTTTTTTCCGTTAAACAATGGAGTCATTTGCATAGAATAATATATAAGGTAATTAACACAAATACAGTGAAAATAAAACTTAATATATTTATTTAACACTGGAAGATGCCTTTGGAAGAACAAAAACAATGAATTATCTTCATCACTTCATGGCACATTCAAGTTTTGCTGCTAAATGCAAAATAAAAAGGCTGATGCTTGCAATCAATGAGCTATCTGTTTCCATTTTATCTCAACATGCCAAGAATGAAAACAAATCTCGTAAGAGGTAATTTTGGTTAGCCTGTGAACATAGATGGTTTTTGGTGGAAATTTAAAAATTATTCAGATTTTTTTAGCATGACGATGGTGTAAACAAAATGCAAATTGAACAAAGTGAAGCATTGGAGTCAAGACTGGCTCACAGCTGCAGAAGCTTATCCCGGTTTCTCTAGCATGAAGCGGCTAGAAGAATTTCTACTTCCCCTGGACGGGATGCTAGTCCATCACAGGTCACTCCCCTGCAACTTGTTAGGTTTCCCCAACAATTCACTGGTACCCATTTATACACCTGGGTAGAGAGAGGCAGTGAGAGTAAAGTGTATTGCGCAAGAACACAACAGAAGCTTGAACCCGGACCTCTCACTCCGTAGTCGAGCCCACTAACCATGAGGCCGCCACGCAAATTGAAGAATGCTGACTTATTCCTCAAACTGTTCTATAATCAGAGCAAAGAAATTGGAAACAAAAAGTATTATGAAAAAACAAGAGAAACTGAAAAATGGCAAAGTGTGATTTTGCCTGAACATTGACAACATTGGTGTTACAAAGAAGAAGACTCATGGCTGAATGCAATATGAAAAACAAAAACTGCATTTGCAAAAGGCCGATTGAAGTTTAGCAGCAAGAGTACAACAGAATCTCTTTTAGATAACTGGCTAAAGAATAACCATATCACCATAGATATTAATATATTACCGGTATTTCTCAACCGTGTCAATCCTCAAAGGAACAAAGACGTTCTGGTATTAAAAGAATTAGACACAGCATTTTACAAATTTGAGTGAACAACTCATACAATAAGCTTTTGCAAGAGGAGGAACAAAATTATGAAGTCTGAAATTTAAAAAGCTAGTTTCCAGTTTAACTCTTTTCTTGAAGCCATACAGTATAGTTCGTTTGGTTCAAAAGGCATTAATCACTAATGTAAAACAAAACAGAAAATTACACCCAGAATTTTGGGGCAATGCTCTAAAATTAGACCGGAGTGAATAAGCCAGTCAAACGTGAGCATTAGTTGTCTGTTGGGATTTGTGATTGACAGGCTGAACACCTCAGCCCCATTATTATAGGATCAACTCCATGTTTAAAGAAGTTCTTTAAACAAGAAATGACTGACATAGCTTTTGGTCAGACCAGAATAAAGTGGCCATAAAAAGGGGTGGCTGTATTAAGGTGGCCTTAAGGCAGAGTTCCACTGCATTAACAATATTATTAGTCTAATCCATTCTCCCAACATTCTGCCAGAATGACTAAGATGGTGATAGAGGGCAATACAGGGCTCATGGGCAACCTTGTTCCCAGGGCCTTTTCCCTGGCCCGCCCCACCCTGCCCCCAGGCCAGGGAAAAGGCCCTGAGAACGAGGTTGGGCTAATGGTATGACTTAAACTTACAACCGTGGCTGTAGGATGACTGTTTCAAAAAGGGCAATGACCACCAGTCAATTATGGGGTTAAAAACTAAAAATACTGAAACTGCAGTCAGGGATGGACATCAGAGTTATAACATGTGCTTGACACTGACTTTTTTAACGTTTGAAACAACATTAATAAACTTCAAAGATGTTTCGACCGAACAACTTCGGTCTGCATTGTTTTTTTAAAAAGCCAACTGAGTGACGACTTCTTAACGGTTAACAGTTCTGCGCATGCTACGCCAGCACCGACACAACTAACGACCGCTGTGCGTGATTACACAAGGGATTCGTAAACATCTGGAGTGTCAATGTGTTCGTTTCCTGCATTGTTGTCTCTCTGCGAATAACAGGCCTCGAGAAAAAATCTCTCGTGAAAATTGCAAGCCCTGTTTACAATTGTCGCATGGTCGAAGTCTATACTATAGACAAACTGATTCGCGTGCTGCGCAACTTTGGAATTGTTGTCTCCAACCCGAACGGGTACCTGTATCCATCGTTGAAATTATGGGGTCAATGACTAGCAGTTACCTGTATTCACACAAGAGTATGGCACTTTTTATACACCATCCATAGAGTTACATATCTTAACCACAGAATCACTGTGCTCAATGTGACTTCAAGCTGTCTACCATTCATACAATACATGGGAAAATATGCTACCGATTGTAACAAATAAAGGTTTTCTACCTCAAAGTGTTTCTCGATTAAGGTTTGCAAGTTGACTGTGCCAAATGAAGAGATGTCTGAGGAATTGCACCTGTGCAAAGTAAAATTATTTTAAGTTCAAAGTAACTTCATGACTAACACACATTTATGCTAGCTATGAAAACAGAAACAGGTTCAAACATGCCTAAGGGTATAAGACAAACAGTAAACTACATGCTGATACAAGTACAGTGAACCAGAAAGTAATTTACCTAGTTTTATTAACCAAGCAGGAGGTCTGTATGGGAGAATCTTGACCAAGGTTGTGAGTGCAGACTGAATGCAGTGAGGTCTGTACACACGACCGAGGTAAAGATTCTCCCATACAGACTGACTTAGTTTGGTTAATAAGATGTTTCTTATATGGCAAAAACAGCAACAATTTAATTTGTTTAATGTAACTGGTTTGTACTAACTGACATGTTGATTGCGAGTGGTGATGATCAAGCTGAATTTAATTCTTCCAAAGTTTGCTCATCCCATTTACTTTTTTTTTCTCATCAGGGTTTTGGTGCTTACAGAAATAAATACTGCTAGATGGAAATAGATTTTATCTACCTGTAACAAAAAGTCAATCAACTCATGCACATGGCTTTATAATGCTGCTGCCTCACCAGCCTCGCGTCTTCGCTCGGCTGGCTCGTTGGCAATAATGTACACTTACAGAACTGGAATATCAAGGGAAAAGGCATGACAGATCTCTTCCTTTGGAGCTGACTCGCCACATCTGAATGAGAAAACACATCAAATACTTATAGAACTGGCCAAATACTTATAGAAATGCATGTTATTGTATGCATGGGCCCGGTTTATGGATGGATGGACAATGAGAAGTACTGGTAACACATGGAGGAAAGATGAACGAATGGACGGTGAGATGGAAAGAGGGGATGGTCGGGAGGACAGATGGATGGATGGATGGACAGACAGATGGATGGATGGAACTCTTTATTTATTTAAATACGGCATTTTATCAAATTAAATATACAGCAATATTAAAATTTGGTTTACATAAAATCCATATGCAATACAAGTTACATAATTTTATTTAGTATTAAAAAGCTTAATTTCTAGAACTAGTTTTGCTGGTGCTGATAGGAATGGTCCAGCTTACTGATAAACTTTTTTAGCGAAGTTTCTTCTTTTAGACTGTTTGGCAAATCATTCCAGATTTTTGCTCTGGTAAATGCAAAACTGTTTCTGTAAAAATGGATGGATGGATGGATGGATGGGACAAGGGATGACAAACAACTGGATGGATGGACACTGAGAAGTAGAGAAGGGAGACAGGAGAAAGGCAGGAAGGATCAATAGACAGACAAACAAATGAATCGATGAATGGGGGGATGAGAAGAGAGAAGGAAGGAAAACGTTCATGTTTCCCACTGTGTAGCAAGTTATTGCGGCATAATGCTAAAGTAATATTATTTTATACCAAACTACTCACTGTTTACAGCTGACTGTATGTAGAACTCCACTTTCAAATGACCTTGTCACAGGACACTGTGAATCTGTTAACTATCCAAGATTAAACAGGAATCACTAAGAGGCTGTTCTTGTTTTTCTGCTCATGTACAAGCACATAGCAATAGGATGAAGGTTCTATACAAACCTTTGAGCTTTCCCAAATCATTGTCATGGATGTAAAACTTTCATTCTCAACATCATTCATAACATCACGTTAAAGCAAAGGAAATATTGACTACATGTGTATGTTGGTGTTTGGATATCCGATATAAATTTTCTTCCTTGGCCATAAAAATGATTGATACACATGTACTGTAAGAGCTGGTTTAGTTTATTCAATAATTCCTTCACTTCTCACCACATTGTTGGTCTCTTTAGAAGCATCTTTAGATGAGGGTGAATCACAAGTACTAACATCATCTTTAAGCTGATCAAACACTTGGCACAGGAATTCATGAGCATCCTACCAAAAACAACAGACAAAGCTAAAATGTATGGACATAAATGTAGATGACTGTATTACCTTGAAGGAGCTTCGTCACAGTATTCGGAGTTGTTTTAGCCACATACAAAATGACCTCTAAATTGAAGGAAACTTCAAAATAAAAGTTTACAAAAAGAAAAACACCAGAGATAAAAAATAAACCATAAATTATGACACTAACAAATATTTTAACAGGACGACCCATCAGTGTATTAAACACTGTTATCAAAAGGGTCCTGTACAAGAAACTATGGCGCGTATGCACATGACGTCATGGAAGCCATATTGGTGTTCCAAAACAATGAATTGTGTTACGGAGGAAGTATGCAAATCTCAAGTTTATGGAATCTTCTAGAGTGTAAAGTCACACAATGCTTGTACCAGAACTTTCTACAGTCACGCTATGGAACAGTTTAGAACATTCTACCAAATGATGTAATTATGATGTAATGTTACTGAAATAGTTATCTTAAAAGCTCCAAATGATGTAATGCTACATAAATAGTAGCTCCAGGAATGTTCTAGAATATCTGGTAAATGTGTATAAAGAGTCAGCTAAGTAGTAGCGAGAGTGGGTTTTCTCAGCAATGGCTTAGTAGAGAAGCCATAGAGTTCTGCTGTTGTTTGGCGGAGACCGACTGAAGAAGCTGTAAAGTGCTATTGTTGTAAAGGCTATTGGCAGGGGAACTTTGTTCAAGGTCAATTGGACCATAAGGAGCTTTCTAGTTAAAGATATCAAGATTTACTGTGAGTTCGTGTCAGTGGTGACTTAAGTTAACTTAGTGAGATAATAGCTTATATTGTTCAGAAGTCGCTCCTCTGTATCAATGGGTTCATTGAAGAGTTTCGTAGTATATCTTTCTGTTGGTCGAGAGATACCGTAACATTTGGCAGCCATGTTGGTGTACCAAACCAATCCTGTGGGGGTTCAACTCTTTTCTTTTGTAAAGACTTTCTGTTATGGCTTCTGTTTTTCTTTGTTTTAGTTTAGCCTTTTATTTCCGATATTCTTATTGGTTATCTTTATTTTCATTCTTTCACTGGGGGCAAAGGTTCTCGGTCTAGCTCATGTTTGTAATCGCACTAGGTAGGATTGTGTTTTGCTTGTACAGTCAGGTATTACAAGGTGGTTTATCATTGTTGTTCTGAGGTCTAGTGATTCTTCTTTAAGGTTTTACTGCGCGGGATAGATATGTAAGTACACAGTCTTTTAGTTTATTGTTGTCTTGTTCATTTGCTTTTAAGTGACCAAGTTAGGTTATGTTAGTTTG
>CM042759.1:13798821-13814255 GCA_022496165.2 Catalaphyllia jardinei | reverse complement strand
CCGCAGTCCGCAGTCCGCAGTCCTGCAGTGGACGAAAGAACAAGGTATATTCAGGCTAATCTGAAGTTTAGCCCGTTTCTTTCCGCGTTTCCTGAAATTTCCATGATTTCTTGATAGGAAGTGCAGCAGGCGTTGTAGGTGCCGTGTTACTCTCTTGATCTTGCTTTCCTCCGAAGAAAGTATTCAATGAGCTTTGAACTTGTTTTTGTTTGGACATTTCAGCCAGTTGTATTTTGAAAGAAAATATAGATGCCATCAAGAAAGGAAACCCATCATATTGAATCCTACAATGCATTTCATTTCAGAGAAGAATCCACACTATTACCTGCCAGGGGAAGGTCTTGTATTTTTCCTCAATGTTTTTGAAGCGTTCGCTTTCGGAAATTACTTTGTTTGCTTTATCAATTTCAGCCCTTTTTGGCAAGATATAAGTTAATTAAAAGCAATTATTTATCGGAGTGACTTTACTCGTCAAGAGCACTAGTGGCAAAAAAGCTCAGTCGTTTTGGGCAGTCGATGAGTGGACGACCGTTAAGTTCGAGCACTGGAGGCAGTTGGTCGCAGGGGTGATTCCCACTTGCAGGGTTGCCATGAGTACCTCCCTAGTGTACCCAAGTGCTCAGGTCCCCTGCCGACCTACAAGGCACCAGTTCCCAAGCTCATCTGTTAGCAGTGACTTTCATTGGTAATAATATTGCAGTTACATTGACCTTCACATGAATCTTCCTTTTTTATATTTGGGTAATAGCACAGGAATTTTTCTGCCTTCTGATATCTCACCTCTAAATTTTGCTTATTGTCTGCTCTTGATGAAGAATACAATTTGCCTGTAAACACGAGGAAAAATATTTAACACAATCACTCATTTACTAAGAACTAATACAACAATTTTTTAAAGTGGTTCTCAGATTAACTACGAGAGAAAACAAGATTACACAAATTACATTGCTTCAGAGCTAGAAAGGCAAAATTAATGTAATATTGATGGATCAGGGATTATACTGGATAACATAGAAAAACTGTCAGAAGTAAGTTTTGCCTGTAAATAGAGTAGAACTTTGTTTATTTACAGTCCAAAGAATCTGGGAGAAGTATACAAGTACACATAACATTGTAATCTTGTGAATAACTACTACGAGAACAATACAATGTACATGTATATCATCAAGTGCTTAATGACTGGCCCCGCAGGAAACAGTGAGTTTTGTTTCCCCTTGACCAGTCATCAAGTGTTTTGTTATACCTCCCAACTCAAAAGTACAAAAAACTGCGAAATAGTTTGCTTTACGCCGATTTAGTGGGAACTGGGGAAAGCTGTCAATACAGTCAAGTGGAACCCGGTTAATATGGTCACCCGCTGCACATGAGAATTTTCAAGTATTAATGGGGAAACAGTGTTAACAGAGTAGGGTCAAATTTCAGAACTGGTCAATTTTAATGAGTGTGAAGTGATGTCTCGACCGACACCACAACTGCACTCCTAAACAACACTTCTTACAGTCTTTCCCGTAAAACCGTGAACACCAGAGAAAATTTCTGGCAGGAATGTTTATTGTTTCCCAACGAATCAGATGCGAGATGAAACCGCAAAAGTTAACGGACAAACCGCAGCATGGATTAGTCATGACTTGACTCAAAACAACAAGCTGGCTTTTTCTAACACAAGAAATCTTCAATTTCACCGTTTTCAAATACCGTATTTACCCATGTATAAGCCGATCCCCCATTTTGAGGCCAAAAAAAGTTTTTCTTATTTCTGGGTAAGAGTTTTATTGAAAAACTAATCTTATATCTTAAAATTTTCTTTCAGGCACGCTATAGTTACACGAATCACAGCAAGTTTGGACGTAAAGTTTATTGTTGCAAGTACACAAGCGTTGAAGCATGTTTTAGCGACATGAGTATAAGCTGCATTTTCTTCATAATTTTTGAAAAGAGCTTACAAAATCACCCATAACCTTTATTGTTTTGGAGAGTTGAAAAGCAGCTTTAGAAGACAGGCTAAATACCAGGGAAGCTCAAGAAACTTTGAAAATGCTTCAATAAATTAAACAAAATGCTATGATGCCTTGAAACTTGGTAACCAAGCAAAACCACACACGCTCGCACAGTTACAAAGCCAGGTTACTAAGCAGCGCACTTTTAAAGCTAGAACTGTGGCTTTCGTGGAGCAGACTTGCCACTGTATTGGCAACAAATACTAGTTCTTTATTCCAGAAATGTGCCAGTGAGTATCTACAACATTCAGCTTTAGGTTAAGAGATAATTCTTAAAGCATTTTAACTTCAACTGCTCAAGTCGATCAGGGAAAAGACATCGTAACTTGTACCGTGTAAAAGTCGATGTTAGTTGACATATGTGAGAATTGTTATGCTAATTTGTCCTGAACTTTTTTGAGTTCTTCGAGAGATAAATTCACGCTTTTGTAGCATAACTCAGTGACAGATGTTTCTGCTGGTTTCCAGCTGCCATGTTGGTGCCCATCTAGATGGGCACCATCATGGCGTCTCCATACAAATCTCTATAAATTTGGGGAAAAAGTTTCTCAGCATATCTTCCATGAGAAAATTTGCTGTGAACTGAATCTTTGTGAGAGTCTCTGAACGGTTTTGATTTTTGATTTTGATCTTTTTTTGAATGGCATGACACTGAAAACCAGCAATTATGCGATAAATAATGTAAATTGTGCGATTTTTCTCTGAGGAATTTTAAGCTTGTTTTATACGGTTTCAGGATAGGAAAAGCACTTTTTTGCTGCCCTAAAGACATTTTGAACACAAGGGAATTATGCATCTTGATCAACATTAGCTGGGATAAAATAATATAAAAAAATTGAAAGGACACATGGATGATCAATAATATGCTATATTGATATTCCTGCATGCTACGACTAGCTTCTTATGCTTTGTTTTACTGTGCTGAACACACCAACTTTTTAAATTTTATTTTGCCATGATCATAAAAAAAAAACCAACACTCACTGAATTTTTAGTTTTTCAAAACTTCCTCAGGTCTGCTTCACAATAATATTATTCAATCCATTAAAAGATCAGTTTTGAATGAAAAAAAAAAACATTTTGCCAAAAAACTGACAACTTTGCTTAATTCTCAATGTGATTGTAATGTGTATATATCAGTCATTCAGATTGGCTAATCTGAACAAAGGGCGTGTTTGAGTTACACCAATAGGCAACTCTTTAAGAATGAGACTCATACCAGGCCCCCAACATGCAAAATAACACCTTGAACTTCGAATGTTTACAAAATCAAAGGTAACAAAGGTTCTTTAGCCTTTTTCCAAGGTAAATCATCTTAACAAAGGCATATTTATGCAAGAAATCTTAAAAAACTTGTTGATTTATGTTTTATTTTATGAATGTTGTGCATTCTTTTGTGAATTATGCGTTTTTTTCGTGAATTGTGTGATTGGATGTGATTTGAGGTCGATTGTGCGAAATCTTGAGGTCGATTGACACGAACCTGTACTGTTGTAAATTTTCACAATTTGCACTCGCTTTTAGGTCTATTCGGTAGTTTGGCTTTTGAACAGACAGAGTTGAGTTACTGGTGTTGGTTTGTGGTAAAAAAAAAGCTTTTTCAGCGAGATCTGAAGGGAAAATTAAAGATTTCTCGTAGAAGAAAAAGCCAGCTCATTGTTTCATATCAAGTCGTGACTGATCCCTGCTGCGGTTTGTCCGTTATCTTTTACGGTTTCATCTTGCATCTGACTGGTCCTGAAACAAACATTCCAGAAATTTTCTATAGTGTTCACGGTTTTACGGGAAAGCCTATAATAAACATTCAAAATACAGGTAAAATTTTGAAAAAGTTGAAACTTCAGTCACTTCATACGTTATTAATTTACAATGGAAAGATGAACACAACAGGGTAAAATCATAGAGGATTATATAGGTTGAGATTTCAGAATGTGGCTGTTGGCCACATTAATAGCCGGGTGGCTGGATGTATGGGCCATTATAATAAGGTAACTGTATATATTTAATGAAGTGACAGTAAGGCAGGGTTCCTCTGTATGGAATTAAGATGTGACATCATCTTATTATATCGTAATTTTGTGTCAGTAATAAAAACTTCTAACTTTTCTATATTTCTTACCCCTACAGGAAGCAAAGTATGCCTTTACACCGTTTAAGGAATCTAGAAATCTTGCTAGCTGATAAGGAGCTGCCTCTTTCAAGTGAACAGACACTGCAGCTTTCCCAGTATCTCTTGTTATTGATAACGTCAACTGCGACTCACGGCTTAGAAAACTAAATTTATCTGGCTTTAGAAGGAACTGAAATTAAAAACAAAAGATAGAGGTTATTAAGAGACTTCATTAATATCATTCAAAAAATACAACCGTTTGCTTGACTCTGAACATGACTTCCACTTAGGATATCAAAGCATCTGCAACAGTGACTAACAAGTCTTAGTCAACAAGGGAAAAGGATAGGAGAGGGTCTTCCAGTACATCTGACCTGAGTTTGTCCACCTAAGAGATCAAACAGCTTAGAAAAATTACCTGAGAAGGTTTTTGAGGAGAGTAGGAAAGGCTTTCTGGTTTGTATTACTTTTGCAAATATGATCTAATTTCCAGTTGGTTGGGTGAAAAGATAGACTTTTCTGACTTTGCCCCAGGGTCTTCTAAACTTCCAATTACAGGTGTATTATATGACAGCTGGCAGAATTGTCTGATATCTGAATTGCTACTAGGGATACAGCTGTACTTGCCCACTTCACACTGAAAGATGTACACCAGATTGTTTTTTGTCACTTTCTAGACTATCAATGCTTGTAGATGATCCAACTTATCATACATGCGAGGAGAAATGCTGCGGTCTGAGCCTCCTGCTTTTGAAACCTTTAAAACTGGATTTCACTCATAAACAAGCATCAGCATTAGCAACACATGCAGATGCAGTGTTACACTGTTAAGTACCACAATTGGTTGGGAACTTGTTCTTACTAACAAAGGGTGCTACTGTAATTTTCAACTTCTTACTATGTCTGTCAGCTCAGGCTTATGGTAAAACCCATTGTTAATTATTAGACTCCATATTGTATATGTTGCAGTTAATTTTTGGATTCAGTTAATTTTATAATTTATCGTGAAACACGTCCCGCCTGGAGACAAAGGTGTATAAAAAGCCAACAGATACTGGATTATTGTTGCATTATCAGTCATGTCGATGTGCGATATAAACAGTCGCTGCTAAAAACAATGCTGAATTGTGCTTTTAAGCTTTCTTCGAACTGGCAACTGTTCCACCAAGAATGTGAACGTCTCACGGAGACTTTCTCTCGACTGCATTACCCAGTCCCACTCTTGCAATCAACAATCAGAGATTTTGTTACTGCAAAAGTTCCAGGAGATATAAGATCCTTTCAGAAGTGTGACGATAAGAAAGCACCCGTGAGAATAATATTACCATTTAAGGACCAGAGATCAGCCAATTCTGTCCGGAGACAACTTAAAGAACTAAGTCGCAAAATCGGGAAAGATATCCATCCAGTGTACACAAGCCGAAAGATCGGAGCTCTCATCAAGCCAAAGGAAAGCAAACCCCCTATTGTGAACCAACAATGTGTTGTATACCATTTTAAGTGTGATCTGTGCGATGCGGATTATGTCGGCTACACATGCCGACACCTGTATCAACGCATTGATGAACACAAGGAATCTGTCATCGGGAAGCACGTCAGAGATCAACATGGGGGGGACCCAAGCGACATACCTCGTAGATTCAAGATCTTATGGAAGTGCCAGAGCAAGTTTGACTGCTTAATTTATGAGATGCTTTTCATAAAAGAACTAAAGCCAACTTTGAACACGCAGTCTGACTCCATCCGCGCAAAGTTATTTTTATAGCGCAGTGTATCTTATAAAATTTTTATCCTAATTTTTTTTTCATCCTATTATTATCTAGCCTTTTGTATTTTAGTTTTTATCACTTACCTTTTGTAGCATTTAGTACATATTTCCAGATTTTTATATTTTTTTTATATTCTCACGTGTGATTTTACATCTTATATGCAAAATTCTATTCATTTATTTCTTACTTGAAAATGATCTCAGCGAGATCGAAACATCGTATTTTTTCGCTAATTTTTATCTTAAAATGTGTTCCAAAGAGACTTCTTATTAGGTTTTTTATAATTACCGGTTATTTATTTATTTTTATATTTTTTTTTTTTGGGGGGGGGGGGGGGGGAGCAGGGGGTGTTTCTCAAAAAGAATAACTCACTCACCGCCAGCCCTAGGCCTATCCCTAACCCTATTGGCCCCACTACCCCTAACCCTAGACCTGAGCCCTCCAGTTTTTTTTTGCCCTCACCTGGATTTGAACTCCAGATCTCTTACTTTGAAGTCCATCTTCATATCCACTATGCCACACAAGCAATTGTTGCAAGTTGGCTCATATTGGTTGGTCTAATAAGTTATTAGTCCCAAACTCAATCTTCCCCACAATTTAAACTGGTTTGAAAATTTCAACCCAGTTTGAAAAATATGAACCAGTTAAAAATAAAATCACCTAGTTAGAAAAAAACTAACAAGTAATTACAAAATTAACCGAGACCAAAAGTTAACTGCAACATATGTTTCCAGAAAATATCCATACTCTCCCTCCTCAGAGTGGATTAGAATTTTCTGGGGTTGGGAAATGGGGGTTCTGTAAGACCAACCAAAAAACATAAAGAAGTGCATGAAGTTTAAACTAAGTTGATTTCCAGTCCGTACTACACACTCTCGAGAGTTTGTTTGCTTTTTTATTTTGTTTCATCACAAAATGTAAACATTTTTGAAACTACTTCCATGAAGTAAATTCGTTATGGAAGTGAAGCAGTCAAAGCTTTATGCTTCGTTCTTTCTAATATCACTTGATGAGACAACTTCACAGATATAAAAATCTGACAATGATCATGAAGCTGTTGAAAAAGAATTTGAAGGGTCTCAAAGATGAGGTATGTGGTTTGTAACAAATTTCATTGTAAGCGAGATTTATGTTTATAAAAATTAGAGTGCTGAGACTGTGCAGCACCAGCTGGAAATCATCTTTAAATAAAATCTCCACAGTGTTAGGGGAGAGGAGGTCCCTTCTTTAGGGACGCCTAGATATTTTCCAGAACTACACATTACAACATACACATATAATCATGTTTGCCGCACTGTATAACAGTGTGTCAGAATGCAATGAAACTGTAAATATGCCCACTATCTGGAGACGCTGACAGCAGCAACTATTTAATTATCATGACTCCGAAATTCGATTCCTAGGAAATTCAGCTCATAAATAGAACTCTTCAAACCATCTAGTTGCAACGTTAATTACAAGCTGATTACGGATTCGCTCCGGATTCGCTCCGACGAAGGGCTAGCGCTCGAAACGTCAGCTTCTGAATCTCTTTACGGTGGCCAATTCACATTATCAACTCAGTTGATAAAACCAAATTATCTTGCAACGTTAATTAACCTGCCAAGTAAAGATGGCTTGTGAATAAAGCAAACTATATTTATTACCCAAGGCCTAAGCGAAGTTTCCTCTATCCAAATTGATATCATTTCGTTCTCATATCAAGCTAATGCTTAACTATCCCATTCAAATCTTCCATATTCCAAGAACCGACAAATTGTCATTGAAATAACGACGGCCTAGTTTCAAAATATCACACAAACTTCTCAATATAAAAAACGAGACATATTAAATCTTAAATACAAAAACACCCTCTACTTTAAGCTTATGTGCACAAACATAACAAGCTTGACAGAGAACATGTACACATGCACATCTACATAAGCTTAAGCAGTGGGAAAGTTTCGATCACTTCACCTTGTTTCGTTTAAAGGCTGTTATAGCATGAATGTAGTAACTGTTGCTAAGCTTGTAAAGAGCCAATGATCCAGAATTAAGATCCAAATTGAGATTTTCCACACTCGACCATCTGACGTTGCCAGCAACCTCACAAATTTTCTCTCCATCGAGAAAACTAGCCGCCATGTTTGTTCGTATTTTGGATTCATTTAGCGGGAAACATTTGACCGCAGGGGCTTACGGGATACCACTAAGGAATTTTCCTAAGCGGGGTGGGGTAGGGTAACTATTGGAGACGTTCGTGACATAAGGGCTCTTGAAATTGTAGGAACTTTCTTTTACATCACTGACTCTAATTCTTAAAATTGTTCAAAGCTACTTTTGAGATCTTGCAAGCTATGAATAAGGAGTTTCCATCATGACATCCCTTGACTACAACTACCAGAATCCTTCACCTTTTCTGTTTCTTATCCTAGTTAGGGCAATAGTTATTTAAACCCCATAATTTAATAATGCTTTTACCGGTCGGTAAAACGCAGTTAATGGAACGTGACACTCCTTTTTCAATATGCTGTTACAGGGCATAATCCTGGCAACTTGCAGGAGAGCACATTTTGCTTTAAAATTTCCCACCCTCCCTCCCTGGGAGAAGGGATTGTTATTTGTTATTTGTCCATTAACTGGGGCCACTCCTTGTGGTTCGGTTAAGTCTGCGTAGCGACTTCTCTGAAGCTTTGGCTTTGTTTGTGTCTTGCCATCTTCTATCGTTGCCTTTATCTTGTCCAGCCTCTGCTGTGCTGGGGAGATAGAAAACACTAATTGTTCTATTCCCACGTTAGTGGGGGGATAAGTGAGGCTTTTGGTTTCGTGCACCTATCATGAAGTCGCGTCAAACCTGCCACAGGGCTGTGTTCCCCAAGATTATGCCATATTGTTGTTTGTTCATTTGTTGCCATTACCTTACACTGTTGCGTTACACTCAGCTCTTAGTTTAAATTGTGGAAGTGACATTATAACATATAACAAAAACAAATGATGCTGTTGTGCTCAACAGTGGCAGAAAAGACCTTGTTAGAAAGGAGGAAAACCCCTAATTTTTCGTACTTCCCAGCATTAATTATTTACACTTCTGGGCAGATAGAGTTACGAATTAAATGCAAAGATGGACTTGGTCTGTACCAGAGCAAAGAATGTTGAATCTGAAGTCAGACATGCTAGCTAACAAAGGCTACCATTCTAACATCTTATTTTTAGTTTTACAAGGGCCAATTTATCTCAACTAACTTTGTCATAGGCAACTTTTAAGCATGCACTACTTGCATCATGCAAATATCACATACAACTTTGATCATTCAATAAATTATCAAGACTGCTACAATACTGTAACAGGGTTATGCCTTTCAAACATTTCAGACTCTTACTTTTTGATGAAGTTGTAGGTTTGCTTTACAAAAAACAAAATATTCATATCATACATGTGAGCGTGTTGTATAGTGTGATTACATTTTGTTGTTAAAATCAGCCCTGAAGCATATACCTTGTGAGCCACATAGAAGGAACATGAAAATGGAAAATTCACTGGCAACAAGTGGCAAGATGTTACCATGGGTTCAATAGTAAGATTAAGTTTGTATTCAAACTAAGTGGCCCATCAGGCTGATGCTTATCTCCAGTTTCTGTAGAATGAAGTGACTAGGGGTACTTCTACTGCCCCCTTGGAGGGATGTCAGGCCATCCCAGGGTTACCCCCAGCATTAAATATGCCAATACCCATTTATACACCTGGGTGGAGAGAGGCACTGTGAGAGTAAAGTGTCTTGCGAAGAACACAATGCAATGTGTCCGGCCAAAGAACACAATACAATGTCTCCCGTCAGGGCTCAAACCCAGACTGCTAGATCTTGGGGGTGATCGCACTTGCCATGAGGAAATGGCACCTGAACAATGGGTTTAACAGTAAATTTCACTCTTTCAACCTAATTATACTTCCTGATGTTAACAATGTTATCACCCACCACTCATAGTCAGCAGTACTCAGTCTAACTTGCTCCCATATCAAGTGAGAACACATTGTTCAGACATAAAACAAGCTTCCATAGTAATTTTAATAACCTTCATAACAATTTTGAAGAAAATTCACAAAACTAAGAAACATATCTTTATCTGACAGTGACAGAAAATATATCAACACTGTAACATCAGATTCAAAAACAGTTTAACCCATTAGCAATCATACATTTTACAAGGCAAATATCAATGGCATTAGCTACAAAATACATCATACAGTGTAAGTTTTTTATATTTCATTCAAATTTAGACAAAAACACACATCAACAGTTAATAAAGAAAAAAGGTGCGTCAGCTTCTCTTTCAGCATTAGCAACATCACAGCAACAATTCAGTATCAATGTTCACTGAGTGGTCTGTCACGGAACAGCATGAGAAGGATCCCAGGCCCCAAAACTCCACAGAATATGGCAGTAAAGGCTCCAATTTCCTGAATGGGTGTCTGATGGGAAACAATTTAAAGTCAATACCACTATTCAACAAATGATAGAAATATTATGTGTTACACAAAGTTTTTCTTCTAGCAGTATTTGCAATGTAAGGTTTAAATGCACTGCCAGTTCTAAGAATATCAAAAACCGTACACCATACTTTGAGTTTATTAGCTTTGGACTGTGGACCCTGGACTGCTAAAGCAGCAAATCAAAATCTTTGTGCCATACATGCGTATTAAGTTTAACGACTATGGACCTTGGAAAGTGATGGCATAGAAATGTTGTTATTAGAATTTGACTGTAGGACTGAGGACTGCATGGGTAGTCTGTGTTTTGTGTGACCTTTATTCCCAAAGCGAAACTACTCACAGGAAATCACCACGGACACATCAAAGAGAACAAAAGAATTACCTGTGACAATCCCAGAACCAAGTCTTAGGGTTTATATATGGAAAGAATGACTGCTTGTAAACCATATTATGTTTTGTGGTTCGTAACTTCAATGACGATTTAAATTTCCCAATACACACTGCCAGGTCAAAAGTTGACCTCGGCGCCACAATTTAGAAACCTAAGCCAATTATCCATTGGAAAACCTCAAACAGAATGTGTGTGTAACCGCAGCCATAGTAAAATTGCTCCAAAAAAGTCACTGGGGTTTACAAATCTTGGTCATTTTAAGGGCATGTTTACATGGAGATAGGTTGACCCTCTAGAAGGGGCACCCTCTTAGAAGGGTAACCCTTGCCTATTGTACTTTCTGGTTTGGTTTACATGAGGTAGGGTCACCCTATCTGCTTGGTAGTGCAACCCTCCTAGGTGGGCCAACTTTTTGCCATGTAAACACTTGAGGTAGGGTCACCCTCCTTGAAGGGTAAACTTTTGTGGGATCGGATTAGTGTCAGATTGCCGCGAAACTCTGTAATGGCGCGTATATTTTCGCCATTCTGTGGTGGCCAAATCGTCTGAACAGAGTTTGGAACAGTCGGAGGACAAAAGTGTCGACATTTTGCGAAAAGACATAGATGATCATGAACCAATTGTCAACGAGAGTATGAGGGAAAGTCGCTTGACTCGGAAAGATGTCGAAGAGGGCTTGCCACATGAAAAATTAAAGAAGTCACAGGGAAAACGAAAAGCGTCCCTTGCATCTGAATCTGCAACAAAAAGGGCTAAGAAGTTATCATGGGCATCGGAAGGGGTGGAGATACTCCTGAAGTACATTAAAGAAAACAAAACTAAGTGCAAGTTTAATGGTGTGGACTTCAAGGCCGAACTATCCACAACGTATACAGAAATAAGCCGATGCATGGCGGTGGATTTTCCCCCAAAATTTTGGCCCTGAAATTGTTCAGGAATCGGGAAAAGAACTTTAGGATATGAACAGCAAGGAATAAGAAAATACTTTGCTGGTCCACCATTTTGGTTGTTTCATACTTAGCGGCCGCGAAGTTGTCTCCCTTGGCACCAAATTTAATGATCATGATAGCCCTAGGGACAAGACTTTGCATGTAAAGGGGGCTATCTTTTGCCCCTTATAGAAGGGTTACCCTCACCAATCTCCATGTAAACAGGTCCTACCAATGACTCACAATAATGTCCTGAAGATAGAGAAGTTTTCAGTTGAGCATCAAATGTAATCTGGTAATTACAGCTCTTACTTGGTGCAGAAGACACAGCTTATGAAAAACAATAGAGAACAAAAGGGCAAAAGAACGAGGAAAACTATGAAAACAATAGGTTTGTGGGGCGGTTTTCTTTTGTGATGTGTACTGGGTCTTCTACACCAAGAAGGAGCCGTAATTACTTTGGTTTTACTATAGTTTGAGATTGGCTGAGTAGTTTAACTGGTAAGTTCAGGTTGTTCTAATACAGTTGTATATTGCATAATTGTAAACGGAACAAGGAATAAGATTAAGAGGTGACTCCAATAAATACACAATTCAATGAAGTTTACCACTTAATTGATCTAAAAAACGCTGGTCATAGATTATGCTTATTTCTCTGGGCCAGGTTGTTCGAAAGCTGGTTAACGTTAACCCAGGGTTAACTGTTAACTGAGGCATTATTTTTTCTTGTTTAAAAATTTATTCACCTCTAACGTTTGGTGTAGTTTGAGATTACTACAGCTTAAAACTGAAAGGGAAACAATATAAACAGAACACTTCACCAAAACGTTGGAAAACTGAAATCAAAATAATCGCTAACGCTGGGTTAGCTTAATCTGGCTTTGAACACCTCAGCCCTGATCAGTAACTGTTACACTTTTAGGGCCAGATCCAAAGCAAATACGATACACGCACACAAGATATACGCGAGTGCAATATTCAATGTACATCGATCGTATTACCAGCTTTATCCCATTATACTCCGTGTTGTGTCCATGTCCATGTCCACGCCCCGTGGCCATAGATCTCCGAACGAAACCCAGCCTTAATGCTCGTTGAAGCAACATCGTCATCTCAGTATTTCAAACCAAAAAGTACAACACAGTTTCTGGTTTTCCGCGTAGAACAAGATGGCGGATAAGCAAGAATATTTACCCTCTAAGCATGATGGGTAGTTCAAGCTTAGTCTCCCATAACCCACAGGTCAACTCACAGGCAGCCCAAGCTCTCTCTATGTACCACAATCATATTCCAAAATTAAATATTATCCTTCCTTCTGAGGTTTTAGTTTCATCAGATAAAATACCTTATAGGAACTTGACGTTTCACAATGTTTTAGCTCGACAGGGTTCTTCTTGTTGTAATAGAGCACGTTTGAATTTCCAAGCTTTTGCGTTGCGTGACATGACAGTGGCGGCCCGAGAGGGCTGTCGTGTAGGTTAAAAGATGAGTTATCGCTTTATTTTTTGCTATCTAAACAGTGCTTGCACTAGTAGAAGCATTTATTTCAATGTATCAGATCTCTAGAGCAATAACGTTTCGTTTCAATAGAAAAACTCAGTGACAGATGTTTCTGTTTAATACTTTACGGCCGCCATGTTTGTGTTTCTCCGAAGGACAGAAACATGGCGTCTCCATACAAAGCTCTATAAATCAGGGTCGGCCGGGGGAAAAAATTCGCCAAAATACCCCAAAATTCATCCAAATATACCCAAAATTAATGGAAGCATTGTATACTGTATACCTGAAATTAGTAGTTAGCGAAGCAAGCACATATTTGGTTGTCCTACCTTTTTAGAATCCCACTTATAAGAAACAGACAAGCATCATTCACTATGCATTTAATTGCATTGTAACTCTCAGTCAGACAATCCACAGTGGCTCGGACCGTCATTACTTTCTCACGAAAAAACAGATCACAAGGAATGTCACATGTCAGGTTGAATAGAAAGATGGTTGGCTATGGTTAAGGAATCTTCATCCTCGTACTTCATGATAGTTGGGGTTGGTTGGTTTTCTTAAAAGGCCTATAGCTGAGTGCTTAAAAAATGTCAAGAAAGGGGTTGCTGTAATGTTCACAGTGAGCGTCTCGATCAATAAACTTTACCTCATCCCAAATCCAATTGTGTTCGGTCTGCTGGGGTCTGGTGACGGGCGAATCATGTCTTGGTTGATTCTCTTAAGCATAAACCCCCCTGTTTCCTCGATGTCAGCGATGTAAGCTGCACCACGGCCGATTGCACAGACACAGAAATCTTATTTTAAGGATACAACACAGTTCATAAACTTTATAGAGAAGACAAAGGTCTTTTAAAATACTATTTTATTACTTATGGATGTAACAAGCTTGTATACAACCATACCGCAAGAGGAGGGTATTACAACGGTATGCAAAGCATACGAGACATTTCACAACTACAACCCTCCCATCCCATCCCACTACCTCAAAGAAATGCTTAGCTTTATCGTTAAAGAAAATTCATTCCAATTTATTGGAAAAAATTATCTCCAGACCCATGGAACCTAACATAGAAACAAAATTGATAAATCAAAGCAACACAAAACCGATAAAGTGGAAACGCTATGTTGACGACATTTTCTCATTGTGGGATTAGGGGTATCGAATGGTGTTTGCGAGCATTTGTGAGCATGCGAGCAGTGCGTTTATCAGTTTGGGCGCACGAGCAGTGATCAATTTTCTCATGTGACACTGATGTGAGCAGCGAGCACTTTAGAAATTACAAATGGCGGCACTTCGTTAATTTTCCGCCAGCTGGAATCTCTCTTTCATTAATCTGTCGTAAACAAGTATACCACTCTCCTTCAAGCCACTGCCAACTGCAAAAAAGCCTTCCCTAACCCACCGGTTATAGTGTACAGAAGTAACGCAAGCCTACGTGATTTGCTAGTCCATTCCACACTGTCGCGCGAAAATTCCTCCAGCCAAAAACCCGCAGGAATTAAAAAATGCAACCACCCACGCTGCCTCACCTGTTCTTTTCCCCGAGAGGGTCAAACAAGCTATACTTTTTTTGCGACTAAGGAAGCTAGAAAAATCACCGACTCCATATCTTGCCACTCAAAAAATCTCACATAACTGATAGAATATAAAAAGTGCCACCTTCAATACATCGGAGAGACCAAGCGTCAACTCAGTGAACGCTTTAGGGAACACCGACGTTCTATCCTGAATCACCAACAACTCAGCACAACTACACCAGTATCACTACACTTTAACCAAGCTGGCCATTCTATTAACGACGTCCGCCTCATCCCGATTAAACTCATACGTAGCAAACGTGACTCAGTAAGAAAGGATCGGGAAGCTCATTTAATAAACAAAGCCAAAACATTACATCCGTTTGGCATAAACAGAAGAGATGAAGCACACCAGTGACACATCTGACACCTATTTATTTACTCATAGCCTACCAATCATGGTCACGTATTTTCATTTAAATTTTTATTTGTAACGGTTTTCTTTTGAATATACAAGCTACCGAAATCCTAGGTTAAATTGTAATGACAAGGGCGGTCTGGAGCTGTGAGTAGGCGTGGGATTTGTCACACATGGTTTAGGGTCAATTATCGACCGCAAATTCTCGCCCGCGCTAGCGAGTTACAGACATGTCTGATAGTTAGCTAGGCCGAAAACGCCTGAAATTGATAAAACAAGCAAATGAAAGGTTTACTCACGATCCATCAGCCTTTGACGTGCGTGCTTGCCTTCA
>CM042759.1:13767691-13790081 GCA_022496165.2 Catalaphyllia jardinei | reverse complement strand
TTTTGTTTTTTTGTTGCGTTTTCCATTTTTGTTTGCGTTTTGCTTTTGTTTGCGTTTTGCTTTTTTGTTTGCGTTTTGTATTTTTGTTTGCGTTTTGCTTTTTTGTTTGCGTTTTACTTTTTTATTTGCGTTGTGCTTTTTTGTTTGCGTTTTGTATTTTTGTTTGCGTTGTGCTTTTTTGTTTGCGTTTTCCATTTTTGTTTGCGTTTTGCTTTTGTTTGCGTTTTGCTTTTTTGTTTCCGTTTTCCATTTTTGTTTCCGTTTTGCATTTTTGTTTGCGTTTTCCATTTTTGTTTGCGTTTTGCTTTTTTGTTTGCGTTTTACTTTTTTATTTGCGTTGTGCTATTTTTGCTCGCGTTTTCTTTTTTTGTTTGGTGATGTGTTCTCTTTTGTTTTCGTTTTCTTTTTTTGTTTTATGTGTTCTTTTTTGTTTGCGTTTTATTTTTCTGTTTGGTGACGTGGTCTTTTTTTTGCGTTTTCTGTTTTTGTTTGGTGATGTGCTCTTTTTTGTTTCCGTTTTGTTTTTTTGTTTGTGTTGGCCCTTTTGGGCCACCGTAATATATTATAGATATCAATTGTTCTTAGACACCTTTAAATACAGAAAGCTTGTGTAGGCCTTTGGTTTTCGACCAATCTGCAACGAATACACAATCTTTTCCTTTCAATTCATCAAAGATTGTCTCCACCCACAGGCTCCACAAGCTCAAAATACGTGGTGTATGCGACAGCTTGTCTATATAGAGAATTATATGGGAAAATTTGCGACAAAATATACGTTTCCCCACGGTGGAGGGTCGTGTTGTTAGCGCGCGCTCAAATTCAAATGAACCAATCAGAGTTGAGAGTGAAACCACCTTGCGAGCGGCCGTTGTCGCTGGCCTCCACACGAGCCTCTCAGGAGAGTCGAAGAGGCGAATTTTAAGCCAAATTTTTCATTCTTCACGAGTCTTTCGGCCACCGAAGCACACGTATTTGGAGTGACATTTATTGGGCTTTATGGAACTGTTGTTATTATTGCGATTCGGGATTTGTGGAGTGAAGTCTGGCCAGCGATGGATCGAGTAGTCTGCCTTTCCATTCTTTAAGAAGGAGGAGTAACGGTTTCAAATAACTTCACTAAACGGCGTCAGAATGGCTCTAAAATCGGCACAAGAGACAAGTTCGCCACACATTTGAGGTGAGAAAACTTTATTTTAAATGAGATAGTCATTTACACAATTTTTTTTAAGATCGCTGATTTTCCCATAGAATTCTCTATATAGACAAGCTGTCGCATGCACCACGTATTTTGAGCTTGGGGAGCCTGTGCTCCACCACGATTTATCGACCCATGTGGAATCACACTAATCATAAAAATTACAATTTTCTCAAATGTGATTAGTGCATATGCTGCTGTGTTTTGCTCTAATTAATCTGCAAAGTTGTAATCGGATGAAGTGTAATCGGGCACTTTACTGTAATTGGACACCTGTAATCAGACAGTTACATGAGCCAATCATATTAAGTCCTCACCACTAAATCCACCAATCACAATATTTATTACAGTCACTATAGTAACCATTTCAAGAGACTGACTTTGTAAAATTGTGGAGACTGTTTTGAATTTTTAATTATCATATTAAAATTACTATTACATGTAAAAGCTCTTCAAACTTATGAAACTTTTACTTTTGTGGGTGTTACGAGTTCGAATGTTTTTAGTGGTAGGTAGTTTGTAGTCCAAACAGAACACAGGGATGTCGGATAACACAACAAGGATATTTATTCCACACGAACGCAGTAATTCCTCATAAGACTCCAAAACAAGCACACGTTAGGCTTGTAGCTAGCTACACTTAGACTTCCGTCACTCTTGTAAAAAAATACGGCCTCTGCCTAGATATCCACGTAACCTCTCTGTTATACTTCACGACCTCTGTCGATGTTTTACAAAGCCTCCAAGCTTTACACGCGACCTTCGTTACACTTCAGTAAACACCACTGACTCACAAGGTTATTCTCTAACACTCCTGGGAAATAAAAACCATCTAAACACTACACCGATCCTCTTATATACTTTACGACGAAAGATTCTAGAACTTTCCGGCCCTACTAAATAAAGAAATTCATTACAATAAGAAGCTGTTTACAGTAACATATGCAAACGGCTTAAAATAGAATTACTGAGCCACGATGATACAGCACTAATTAAACATGCTAGAAGATTTGAGACGAAATTCGCATATTCGCGAATCTTCACGTAAGACACGCAACATTTTTTTGTAACAGTGGGAAATTGCAATTGTTATGATTAATTAGTAACAGGACATTATTGTGTAGTCCAAATTCAGTCTGGAATCATACTTGTGATTAACAAATCAGATTTGCGGTTGTCCGATTTTGTTAATCACTCGTATGATTACAGACCGGATATAGCCCTTTTCACAGTTGGTTTTTCTCATAATTTTGCATTACAATGTAATCCAACGTGTATGCCAGGCAATTTCAGGCTAATACTACAATTAACAGTAATCAAAGATTATGAGAGTGCTTTTTGACGCCGTATAAACTTTTCTACAGATACCTTAAATGATTTCCCTAGCTGACTTTCAACCTCTAAAAACAACCTTTTCCATCAACAACCGGGGTTTAAAAGAAAGATATTTCAGTGACAAATTCCATGCCATTCTGATTGAACAGGTCTCGGTACAAACTACGTTGCGTGGCGGCGTCAGGTTCCGACTCACAAGTTAGATAGGACTAAAATATTTGCATCAGCCTTCAAATTTCGTGCTAAATATTCTCACATTATTACCTTGTAATTTGTAAAAGTATATTTTTTACGAACATTAATCTAAGCAGAAAGCTCAAACATAAGTACGCATTTGCAATCGCGTGCTCGTTCATCGTAAACAAATTCCGTGTGACTGATTCGAGTATTTCCGCTGGCCTGATACAAAGTATACAGTATTTACATTTCCGTTCCCTGGCTCAGGTTCACTCTTACCCATCTTATAAAATAAACAAGTTCCTCGTGAGCCCGAATGAACGTTTAAATAACATCATACTAGTGAATATAATCCCACGGCAAAAGTATCCAACGCTACCTCTGTGATCGAGAGCGCATGGAAAGAAAGTCCAAAGTCTACATGGCCTGCTCGCGTGCTCACATGTTCGTCACATGTATTATCACATGTCTCAGTTACGGTACCAGTTTACTGGCCGTGACAATAGTTGATAACTATGCCATGACATAGTTGGTAACTAAGTCGTGACATGCCCCTGCAAAAATTAAGCGGGGTGGCCATTTTCGTACCCTTACAGGAGTGTGGGTTTTCCAAACAATAATATTACACAGGACAACCAACTCTGCAGAGTCACAGGCAAAAATTGCGTTCCACTTCGTCGAACGCAAAAAAGCCCGTAACTGCCTCATAAACACGTTTCATTGTAATGCAAATGAGCAGATTTGACTTTGAAAAGGGCTATTGGACTCTACTCAGTCCTATTACCATTATCAACAATAATGATAATGATAATGATAATAATAGTAATAATTGTTTGTTTTAGAGTATTCAACAACAAAGTGAGGTTCTTCATCTACAAAATCTCATCTACAATATCTACGTTATAGATCTACACAATAAATGGGAAAAAATAAAGACAAGAGTATAACTTATTGACTATACAGTTGTGTTTGCTGTTTAAGATTCCTTACATAAAAGGTGTCGTTTTACACCATGACAGAAGGAATTGTACTCGAGACATGCTTTTAATACCCACAGGGAGTTTATTAAAAATAGTTACTGCCGAGTGCTGAAATGTTCCTGATTCTCTTAGAATAGAAAGGACAGGCGCAGGCATAACAGAGCACTGTTACCTGCAAATGTTGACTGACGATGGCTGTTATAATACACCATTTTGCTAATGATCAGTTCCTTTTGAATTATGGGTAGATCCAGTCCTTTGTGGGGGCAAACGGCCAGTTTAGGACATAATTTGAAATTGTAATTTTGCCCGTTTGCCCCCACAAAGGACTGGATCTACCCACAATTCACCAGGAACTGATCAGTAGCAAAATGGTGTATTTGTTTTCACATTGCATCTCCTAGAGTGCTACTATGATCAAAAAATCATTTCCTTTTTTCCTTCAGATTTTGAAAGTATGTTTGCTTAACACCTAACTGGCAAAGTTTTGAGCTTTGAGTTTTATCCAAAGGCTGTTTATTTTGAGTGTAAGTTTTGGATTTCACGGTCTTCCATTACTCATGTTCAAAACTGACCGATTAGACCTCAGAGGGTTCGATCTAGAGAAAATGACGTCATTTACTCACTAGCTTAAAATTTCAGCGTATAAACGCAATTTATTATATACGCAAAACACGGGTTTAAAAGTCTGAAAGCCCAAAACTCCTGTGCTGCATATTAATTCAGCTGTGTATACACGCATTGCATTCTTAAACTAGTGTGTCGTTGACGTCATTTTCTCCTCGACCCAGCTCTCTCAAAGTTTTAAAGTTAGTAATGGCGGACCAATAAGTAAGAAAATTCCAGTTAAAATAAACAGGTGTCTTTTTAAAACCATAACTTAAAGTGCCAATATGATCAAATTTTTACCTCTTGACATTTTAGGTGTATCACAAAGAATTCTATGAAAGAATGAAAATGCCCTTTACCATTTGCAAATACCTGCATTATTTCTGTAGACATTTAAGTTTAAATAATGTGTAAAATATGCAAATAAGATGACTAATGATGTCATACACTCAACCCAATATTACATCATGTGTATAAATAGAGCTATCTTCGACAGTTTGCAGCGCATATCATTGAAACTTGGTAGGCTAATAGTTCTACTTAAAACACACCTACCGCCATAAAACATTTTGTTCCCATGGCAACTCACTCTTTTCCAGTCCCCACCCACTTGGTTTCAATATGTAAGTGGTTTTCAGCTCGAAAAACGTTAAACAAGCCCACAAACTCAAGCTAACATATCTATATGCTTGTTGGATCATGTATATAAGGCACCATTTTCAAATATGAAAATAGAACGCCAAAGGTGGCCAGAAAAGCCTTTAATATTGGGGAGGTCTGGAACCCAGCATGTTGCCATGGTAACAAAATTGTTAAGCTCAAATTGTGGAGCACAGTTAGCAGAATCTTACTGCAAAGAATCAAACATTTCTGATACAAATTGGATGAGATATCCATTTTCATCATATTCGATCAAAATTTGGTTGAGTGTATGACGTCATCACTTGGCTAATTTGCATATTTTAAAAACTTGATAATCTCTGGAACGAAAAGAGATATTTGAAAATAGTAAACAGCATTTTTCTTCTCATGCAGGCTACATATCTATGTTAAAGCATGGCTTCGATAGAAAAGATGCGATTTTCGTCAAAGTGGCACTTTAAAACTTGGGTCAGTTAGTGTTTAGTTAACATAGTTTTGAAATCCAAACAATAAAAGAATTGTTTTTTGGTCGTAGTAGCACTTTAACGTCTGTACATGTATATTCTAAAGTTGCTCCTCATGCATATTTATAAAGGAAAGGCTGACCTTCTTTGTACAGTTCTGATTAATAATGGAATGTGACACAAGGCACAAGGATTTACATTTTATTTTTTTATTTTGGTGTTGTGAAGGGTCCATCCATGGAAATTACAAAGCTGGCTCCTCCTCGTGTTGAGTTTTTGGAGGCCATTGCCACCAATGATCGTCAGTATGATAGACCCAAATATGAAGCTTTTGAAGTCTTAAAAACTGCTTTGCAAGATCTTACAGATCTGAAACGAAGATTTGGATTGAGTTGGGATCTTACAAAAATCTTAGATGAGCCACTTCTCAATATGAACCCAAACACGGAAGAAACAGTGAATGTGGCAGTTGTTAATGACATCTTGCTGCACTTAACAAGAGACTGTTGCATACTGAATAAAGGTAATTCAAAAGTTCTCAGCTTTCCCAAACGAACATATTTGCCTGAAACGTTTAGATGGGATGGCCTTGCCTTAGGTAAGTGAATTACCTTGTACATATTGCTCATGTTTTCACATATCAAGCTGTAATGATCACAGCGTTTTTGCAGTGTTCTTACCAGGAATTTTTACCTACATGTAGGGTTCCACAGCACCTGTGGAGAAGCTAGAAGGGGTCGTTAGGGAAATTAACGAGGGCATGGAATTAATTTTTTGCTACAAGCCAGTTGGCTTAGTGGTGGTCAATTTCAAAAACTTCAAAGTTGCCAGCGCGTTAAATAAAAACAAAACAAAAATGGTTTAACCCTGTTATTTAAGGATTCAGACCCTCCAGAATTATGAGTATTTATCCTACAGGTAGCATCTTTTGCAAATAGTTACATGGTCTTCAAGGTGAGGAAATAAGACATTACAAGATACAGTGTATACATCAAGTGCTTCCTTGGTGTCCCTTAGGCTTATTCTAGTGCAACATTTCCCAAAAAAGGTTGTGGCAATGCCAGGAGTATAGAGTGGTAAATTTGAGACCTTGCGAGACTTAATGGCAGAAATAATCAATCTCTAGCGAGCCTACGGTTTTTTAAATTTTTGAGACTTGGCAGATATTTTCCAAGACGCATCATTTTCAATTGACCAAGCTTGATAACCGTAGTGAAAGCCCTGTCCAGGATCCCGTTCAAGATCCTTGTGAGATCCCATCTAGGATCCTACTTTAAATCCTGAAAAGGATCGTGTTCAAGCTCCTAATAAGATCCTATCTAGGATCCTGCTTTAAATCCTGAAAAGGATCGTGTTCAAATTCCTAATAGGATCCTATCTAGGATCCTACTTTAAATCCTGTCCGGGATCCTGTTCAAGATCCTTATAAGGTCCTACCTAGGATCCTACTATATATCCTGTCCAGGATCCTGTTCAAGATCCTTGTAAGATCCTACCTAGGATCCTGCTTTATATCCTGTCTAGGATCCTGGTCAAGATCCTTGTAAGATCCTACCTAGGATCCTACTTTATATTCTGTCCAGGATCCTGTGCAAGATCCTGATAAGATCCTATCTAGGAGCCTACATTAAATCCTGTCCAGGATTCTATTTAAGATCCTTGTCTTAAGTATCATACTTTAAATCCTCTCCAGGATCCTGTTCAAGATCCTTGTAAGATCCTATCGAGGATACTACTTTAAATCCTGAACGGGATCCTGTTCAAGATCCTATCTAGGATCCTACTTTCAATCCTGAACAGGATCCTGTTCAGGATTTAAAATATGATCCTAGATAGGATCTTATTTTAGATCGTATTTCAAATCCTAAACAGGATCCTGTTCAAGATCCTTGTAATATCCTATCTAGGATCGTGTTTTAAATCCTGAACAGGACCCTGTAGGATCTTGTACAGGAACTTGCCACGAGAACATAACATTCATATCTTCGAGCTAACGTGCAATGTTCTTTTTATTATTAGTGCAGAGTGCACTATTGGGATGGTTTGGAGATTGATGCCGCTAAAGCACTATTCCAATAAGGCACTATGGCAATAAGGTGTACATTTCGATTAATTCAGTGTTAGTTTAATTAATTAATTCCAGCCTTGTTTTGAGGGGGTGGGGTAGGTACCTTTGATTGTTACGTAAAACGTACTACACTTACCTTACTTCTTAAAACAATGTTGTGACAAAAGAAAATTCATAAATATTACTGCAGACACTGACACTTACAGAAACTGCAAAAAAAGTTAGTCTTTGAGGGGGCTCATTTACTGATGTAGGACATAATATCGGTCAAGTTGTAACGCTTCTCGGTTGTATTAATCAATATCATTGCTTATTTTGAACTTGTTTACTGTTAACATCAACGGTGGCAACCTGATAGGAGCTTGCTATTCCGAGACACGACGTGACTATTTGATGATTAAATTAGTAATTGTTTATGGATGATATGAAAATTTGCCTCTTGAATGAAACAAAATCATTCCTCTTCTATTTTTTTCATAAATTTTAAAATAACATTATTTCATATTTCTCCAGAAGGAAATAAGCGAGCATATCTTCCTTTGTATGTTTTTGAGAAAACAAGAGCATAATGTTACAAACTTTGCGAGGAAAACAAAAGTATCAAGTTACAAATGTTGGCGTTGAAAAAATAAAATTATCACGTTTGTTAGTTCAACGTATTAATGAATTTAAAATGATCGAAATTCAAAGAAAAACACCACAGAAACATTTAAAACTGTCTTGACAAACAGTAACTGTAAGTTATTTTTGGGCCTTGAACTAAAAAGTTACATTCATTTTAAGGCAGCTGATGACTCAAAACTTACTGACAGTCCTGCATAACACTCTGCACTATCTGAGATTGTCTCACTAGTATAGACATACTGATGACAGCGTTTTTGACGATTTTCCGAAGATTTCCGACCACTTCAAAGATTTCCGAAGATTTTCCAAAATTGTTTGGAAGGCCATACAAACGTTATCGAACATTTTCTAAAAACTTCTAAAGATTGCCAAAGACTTTCGAGGAAGACTTTAAGTACAATTTAAGAGACAAACTTGATATCGGTGAAATCATCGATATCTTCACCAGTGAGGATATGGAAAATATACCACTCGAGTCCTGGATGTAGTTTCGTATGAATTTTCCGAGTGGTGTATTTTCCAGTAAACCACTAATGTCTATATAATAAAATGTATTCTGGTTGAAAAAACAAGAAATCCAGTTGATCAATGATTATAAAGTAAACAAAGTTCACTTCCAGTTTTTTGTGTGAAGTCTTAGTGGTTCCAAACTTAATGTTATTTACCTGGGGAGTTTACAGAGACGTTTTAAATTAATGCCACGTACTAATGATATTGTGAAGCCTTAGTGGTTCCAAAATGCTTATAAATTTATCGTTTAAGCTTCATTTTAGGAGGCAAGCAAAGATGAACAAATTAAAGTGAATCGTTCTTATCATCAGTGGTAATGATTTCGTCTGCCCTTCTATTTCTTGTGATGAATTGGCAATTTTACAGACTACAGCGTGCCTGCAAATGTAAGAAACATTTTCTATTAAGCAAATGGAACTTTTCATTCAAATAGCATCTTTCTATGTCTATTAAACACTGCACAGCTTTAAACTTCAATCCTACCATAGAAAACAGATTACAGTTCTTGACAAAAACCTTTCACTAGTCTTCTGTACCTCAAGTGAATTTTGTTGACTTCTTTTATCTTATATCACCCAAACGGCCTCAAACTGATCGAGAACCTGTCTTGGAAACAGGGAAATTCATAAGACCCCTACAAGGAGTTAGTTTGCCTTAGACTATTCGCTGTTTTGGTTGTAAAATATTGCAAAACTTGTGATTGGTTGCTCGCAGTTCTAACGTGCCCGCATAAATATCTGAAGTTCAAATTGAATTTAAGCTGTTTTTCTATTGTTTCTATGCCCTCATGTGACCTATTCATTTTAATGCGTGTATTTAAAGTGACACGGTCTAGACATAGTCGTCACAAATTAACATAGACCTACTCAGGGAAATCTTTGGGGGCTCGGGATGTTAAACTTCACTGGCGGCCTTCTGTAGGTACATATAACAGAGTAATTGAAATTTGCACAAAACAAATGAAACCTTTCACAAAGTTTACTGCAGCGCTTACAGTTGCCTTTTTAGAATTGTCCAAGAAAAATTACGATGACTAAGACTATGTTTCTACTTGACATTTCTTTGTTCTTAGTTCTTATGAAGGACAATATCCCAGGTACCAGTATGATTGTTGCAGGCTGTCAGTTTTGAGAAGAAAGTGCTTGTTATTTTCTTATTCCACTCTTTTGACAGGCCACAGAAATGCATGGTTTGGGGAACTTGACATGGTGGTTTGTCCTTTAACTGCAGGTACTTTTGCAATTCAAGAAAAAGCTTCTGCAGAGTAAATACTTTTAATTTAAGATGGCTTGATTGAAAGACTTCCGATCAGTTTTTGCAGCTTTAATATGACTACCATAAACCTTTGGGACAATTGGCAGCTATTGCTTGGCAATAGTATTTGATAGAATTTAATTTATCATGGTACCAATATTTTTGATAATATAAGAGCTTAAGTGGACTCCACGTTTTATTTTATTTTTTTCTGTAATCATAACCATTTTTGTTATTATTAGTAGTATCAGCGGTAGTAATAGGGGGTGATGTTTCCTTTTCAAAGATAACTAGATGAGTTTGCATCTTTGAGCTGTTCTTATGTTACCTACAGTAAGCACAGATTGCAAATTTGGAACGTTTACATAATGTGTGGCTTCTGGTTTCTCGCAGGAGACGCCCAACCCAAAGTTGGTGTGTTGTGGGAAAGTAAGTAGACTTTGCTCTTTGGTGAGGTTTTCCATATCACAATAGTTTCCTAATTAAAAGCCTCTGAACATTCTGATAGGTTAATACCCTTTCATGGCAGGATGGGATGCTATTCTAATTTGGGCTCACTTGATTGCCATTTGTGCAATGTAAAGGTGGCATCCTGAAAATCTTAGTAGCCCGCTCCAGTAGTTTCTTTGCCTCTTCCACTGTCGTCCCATCACTTATCCAGTCATCCATGAAGAAGCTGTTCCGCAATTCAGCCACTACGTTTGGTTCACGTGCTTCCCAGGTGTCCAGGCGATGCTCTATCACACCGCAAAGAATAAAACGAGATGATGCTAGCCCAAATAAGGCTCTTGTAAATATCAGTGTTACAATTTCTGAATGTTCTTCCTGTTTCCAATAAGACATCACGGTCAGCTTCCCTGATTTGAACTTGCAAGAAAGACATCTCCTACAACTGCTATGGGATGAACACGTGATGTAACAAGCGCACTCCACTTCTTGTTCTGCAGCGTGGGCCCTGGATACAATCATTCAACGATACAGCATTTGGATGAGCCTTAGCAGAGGCATCATACACGATACAGACTTTGGTAGATGCAGTCTCTTCTCTGATGACAGGTTTATGAGGGATGTAACATTCAAGTCCCTGGGCTGGTTGATCAGCTGCTTCCACGATCCCTTCAGCTTTCTGCTGCTCAATAACGTCACTGTAGGCCTCTTCCACTCCCATTTGTTTGAGTGTTTGCTTCAGGTTTTCCAGTCTACGAAGACTCTCTTGCTTATATGACAGTAGTGGGGGATGGTTTCCCTTCCATGGTAATGCTGCCTCATACCATCCTTCATCACTACGCATTATACGCATTAACCGCTCTTGAAATTCCCTGTATACTTCACCTTGGTCATGCGGTGGGGTATCTGTAAGTCCCACGATGTCTAGTCTACACAGCTCCTCGTAATCCAATTGACTAGTGTGGGTAGGAGCACGTGTGTTGTATCGAATTCTTTCCCTGGGGAAAGAATGGTCCATCAAAACTTGGTACGTTCAGCTACAGGTTCTCCCTGACTCCCAATATGTGGTCCCACGTCAGTTTTAATTCGGGCGTACATCCCAGTTTCTAGAATAACATGAATTGGAAGCAATGGCTTGGCATCTGTGTCATCCATTTCTACACCCCTCAAGTGAGAGTAAGCTTTGATCAACTGTTCATATCTGGGATTTCTAAGCTGAGAAGCTCCCCCCGATTGACTTCAGTAGGACTGACGTCCAAGCTGTAGCCCCGGGCTGTAGCCAGAGACGTTGATGAAACAGTGGTCTTGAAGACCTCCATTCTTGCTGTATCAGAAGCCATAAGATTTCAATCTTCTTGGGTTTGATCTCTGTCGGCTGCTTTCCCGCCAGGTCCAACAATTTTGCAGATGGTTAGCAACTTGATGTAACGGAATCTAACAAGGCACGACATTCAATTCCACCAACCTTACCCACCAGAACAGGATGAACAACCTTGTCATCGCCAAGAGAGGACATAACACGCTCCCCCTTGAGACGCTGATCATTACAAATTGAAGTGTGATGGCTTCCTGAACACAGCTCACATGACATTTTACCCACATATTTCGCTGCCCGGTACCTTGGCCCAGTACAGTTAAAACAAAGTTTTTCTCTGCCAGAATTTTCTTCCTCCCATCAAGACTAGACACGCCTGGGCAATCAGCACTTTTGTGAGAAGTTTCCTCCCAGTACACGCAAGCACGGGGCTTGACTCCTTGTTGTCGCGTGTTGAATGCCCGAAGGGATTGACGATCAAATTTCGGCGGCGGTGGTGGTGGTTGAACTGGATTGGACTCCACAGGATTGCGAAGTGTCCATGACTTAAAGGCAGCACATAATTGTAAAAAATTCTAACTCTGTCAATCTTCATCGTTACGAACTAAATCTCCAGGGATTCTAGGCAATTTATCAATGGCGAGGGTTACATTTCCGTTCACTTTATTCAATTTCTCCGGGGTTTTGAGCGACTGGACGTTGTACAACAACCGTTCCCAAAATTTATGTATTTTTGGGGGCTGCTTTCCACTAACCTTTGGCTGTTCTAGGATATCCTTCACATAGGCCTTCTCCACTTCGCTGTCATTTCCATAACGTTCCTTCAAAATCCTCCTTCCTTTGTCTTATCCCTCGTGGCTAAATGGCAAGCCATCGATACTTTTCCAAACCTTGGGTACGACAAATTCTTTCAGGTAGGAGAATTTCGTGATTGCAGCCATGTTAGACTTATCAATTCCTTCGGTAAATTGGCCCCGGAATCTTGTCCAATCGAGGTTAGTCCCATTAAACTTCGTAATCGTGAGATTCGGCAGTTTCGCTGCTGCGCCTTGCTCTTGGCTATCCACATGACTTTATTTTGATTTGTGTTTGACGACGATTTACCTTCCAATTCCTGGTTGAATTTCAACTTTTGTTCGAATAATTCCTTCTCGAAGGTTAACAGATCTCTTCTAGACTTCTCAAACTGTTCCTGATCCATCTCACTTAAATATTTTGCAATGCTGTTCATGTCTTTGTCCACAGCTGGTAATTCTTCTTCGACCTTGTCACCCCACGCATTGATGGCGGCGATTTCTTCACCACTGGCAATTTTTAACTCTTCTACTTTCCGATTTGACTTCTCCACAGCAGCGATGATTGCGTGTAAGGAATCCTTATGTCTCTTAATCCGGGTAACACTTCCACTTGATAACATTGTTTCAGTTTTGCCTTTGGTTATCCGGAGTTGGGTCAGTTTTGTTTCGAGATCACCGCTCGCAGCTTTAGCCATCTTTTCCCCACAGAACGTTTATCTTAGTTTTATCACGGTGTCCCGTCGGAGGTGCCACTATTTTGTTGGGAAGCCTCCAAATTCCACAATAAAATCTCACAGTATCACATCTCGCGAGCAATACTACAAAGAAATCTCACACCTCCCGGTTCACCACATCACATGGCGCTGTTTTTGAGCGATTGCACAAACCTGTTGTTTAAATGTGGTGAAGAAAGATCAATGGTGTGCGATTGCATTCATGAAGAAAAGATAATTTTTTTAGGCTTTAGTCAAAATGGTTGCTATGGCAACCAGCCACACCCTTTTGAGGCTTGAATTTAAAGCATTGATAGCATTGACGCCAGGGGTTACTGCTCTTTCATACAACCAGATTAGACTAGCAAACAAGCTTATCTTTTAAGTTTCTGTTCCGTTTTGTGCAATGAGCCAATTTGACAGTTAACTCTTGTTATCAGTGCTTTTTACAGGCTGTTTTTGGAAATAAGCTCATTTTATACCAAGCCCATTGGACAAATCATCCCCTGTCACGTAAGTTAAAATGTTACGAGTTTCTTACATTATTGCATCACGACTTTATTGGTCTCTGATTACCCCGAGTTTCAGGAATTTCTCTCTTAAAGTTTCTTACACGATGTATTAAGCATTTAACAAGCCTGGAAGTTAGGGGGAAAAGGCGTTTACAGGCTGCATGTTAGAGGAGTATAATTGCTGTTGTATGTTGTAAAAAGTTACCCCAGTTGTAGGAAATAATCCATTTTAAAAGGGAAATGACTGAGCCTGTGATGGTGACTCAGACAGCACTTTTCACACGTGATTACAATTTTCGAGCAGTGTATGTCTTGACAGCCTTCCTACAAAGTATCGTTCATATTTATTGAAATTGATTTCTGACTGTAAACAATCGTCGCTCTGGCCGTTGCTACGTAAAATAAATTATACCACTGTGTACTTTCCTTGCATTTTACACTCAACACTAGAGGGAAACTCAGCAAGATCGTTTAAAAATGCTTTTTGCAAGTGTTCAAGAGCTTTAAATGTGATGTTTTTAAAAACATCGTATTTTTGATGAATGTCGTCATTTTTCAGACTATTGAGCCACCTTAATCAACTGGCACGGGCCCAGTCTCTGACACCACTGCCACTGCCACTGCCACTACCGCCACTACCACCACTACCACTACCACCACCACTACCACTACAGCTGCCACTACCACTAGTCTACCAATCTACTGATCTAAAAGCAGGCCCTTCATACTGTAAGTAAAACAAAACACACTGAAAGACTCCATGGCTTCATTACTGCCTTCATTAGAAGCTGCCTATTGGCAATTGACTATTGGCTTAGCTTAACAAATTGAGTAGAGTGGTCCTGATTTTTCCAAAGGTATGCGAAATCCTTGTGATGGTACTCAATCTTTCATTTTCTTTTGCAGAGTGTCACACGGAATCTCTGGAGGATGCATGTAAGCTATGAATAAGAATAAACAGATAATACTAAATAACCCTGGGTTAGCTTAATCAGGCTTTGAACACCCCGGCCCTGCATTAACTATTAAATTTCTGCAGCTGTTTGTGAACCTGGACATATCGCACTGTTCAATTTTAGAGTTTTGTGGCCACTTGTTCAAACCCTTAAAGGGGCATTTTCACGCTATTTGGCAACATTATTAAAAGCTAGAAGGTGTCTTCGCATCCCCTGAATTCGAAAACTAATAATCTAGTTTTGTTATTAAAGACTATTTGAAGGTACTGAAACTGTTTCCTGTCGGCTTTCGCTACGGATGACATGGATGGAAATGGATTGAAACTTGAAAACATTGGCCATTTTATTCAAGTTTTGATGCCATGAGTTCCAAAAATCCTGGTTAGCACTCTCTGATAAAATTTATTTGATATCTTCGTCGTAGCTTTGCAGAAGCACTTTGTTTATGAATAAAGACTCAAAGCAATGATTTTAGCACAGAATTGACCTAAAACAGTTTTGCCTTTGTGGCTATAAATAAACGAGATGCCTATTCCTGAAAAAAATAAATTGGACACTGCTCCTTTAATAGTGTGCACTAGTCTATCTCGCCTATGTGCAGTTATGACCCATTTCTAAATTTTCCATTCCATGGTGTGCCTACTAACTGGCGTTGCGTTGCGTTGCGTCACACATCCTCGGAAACCCAGGGACTACTAGCCGGGACGATGCGATATTTTTCTGCCCAATCAGCGCTGCGGAATTCGACCACTTCTGGAACTGGTTCGGTAAGAATAAGTTCCCAGGGGCTCTTCAGCTCTTATAGTAAACTTTGGCCCGAAAATATCGGTCGCCCGAAAATATCACATTGTCGCCTTTCTCGGTATGACCCTTTTATTGTGACAGGAGTTTCTTTTTCAGCTCCTCCCCATGGATCCACTGCTGTTGAGGAGAAGCAGCATATTTCCGGGGGGGGGTACTTAACAAAGTTTAATACGGGGAGGCTCCGCCCCAAGGTCCAACCCCTTACCCTTTTATACACTATTTTGGCAAAAAGGTACCCCTTTTATATACCTTTATTTAAAAAAGGTAACCCTTTCACATACCTACTTTAGGAAATCTTGTTCTCATTTCCATGTAGTTCTTAATAAATAAACTCCCTACCCTTTTATATACCTGAAGCCTGAAAAAGGTATCCCTTTCGGGCGGAGCCTCCCCGTATAGGCCATTATAGGGAGTACCCCCCGGGCATATTCCAAAAGACTGGTCCTTGTTTGGAAGCCACTTCTCGCAGGGGTTTGCCACAGCTGTGACCTTTTCTTATGTATACCACTACAAGTTGTCGGTGGACACCAACTCTGCGTGCTCTTCTTTGTTACCTAAAGTTCAGATATCACCTAGAGGGTATCAAATCTACCTTTACGACTGCTTACCGGATGTAATATTTGCAAATAATTTCTTTTGGACCAGGCAGTCACTGATTTTCCTGTGGGCTATTTTGCATCACCATCTGTTTTTTCCAGCCAAATTGAATTCGAATCTTGCAAATTGTGTGCCTAAATTTGGTTATGACAACAAGAGTTCCGGTTTTGTTGTAAACCGCCATGAGCTCTGGTTTGGTGAGAGCTTAAAATCGGAACATTTTAGGATAAAGATAATGTAATATGAGTTGAAAGTTAAAGTACCGAGGTTTTATACCGGTTAACTTGTCATAACTGACATTGCAGTGTATTGCCTGCGGAACAGTCGTTATTTTTTTCGTGAACACGTAAGATATTAGCTGCGTTTACTCTAGAATTCTTCCCCAGAGCTCCCCTTAAGGGATCAGCTTTGGTTGGGCTCATTCTGAGTTGTGATCAATTTCATGTTTGGCCGAAGGCCGCTGGCACTGCAATAGAGACATGACCGACACCGGAAACCGTGTAAGAAAAACCTCTGGCACCCAGGGTAGCTGTTTAATTGCCCACGGGGAAGAAAAACTTGAAGCCCACTTGGCGGTAAATGTTCAGTTTTTGTTAACACGAAAGTGACGTAAATCGTAAAATGTTTTCGACCATTTTGACCCTTTCAATTAAACCTCCATATCAGTTAAGTTTAGCGATAGCGACTCATTTCTTGATTTGAGACAACAACGAAGACGTCCGCTTCATTCACGCGCCGTTTTTCAGTACTTGCAGCTGTTTTCTTTCAAAAAAGATAAATTATCGCTCGTTGGTCAAATTACACTTGCGAGAGTCGCAACTAGCTTTGTCCATTCACAGCAACGCATGAAATCATGTTGTGTCAAGTCCAGTTGTCGGTAGGATTTGATGTCAATATGAACACAGCACGTGAATAACACGTGATTTATAGTGTTGGTCCATTTCACTTCCTCGTTGTTGGTTAAGCAGCTTTGGGGTCCTATTAACACTTACCTTGGGAACTCTCATGGGGGATTCTATTCTTTTTGACGTATGTATGGAATTTCTCCAAGGCAATTTCCCTCTGGGAAAGTCGGTTTGCACACAAAAACGTTGCTTCCCCATGGGTAAGAGCCAAGGGTAAAATGGCTAGGGTAACATCACCTATTTTTCATTGAATCATGAGTGATGTCTTAATGTGATCACATTTGTTATAAAAATATTCAGCTAAATCTTGATGGACTCGCCCGTAAATTTAACAGAAATAAAGATTTTGGTTGTTGTTGGTAGGATTACGGCTCTTTACAAAGCAAGAATTTGTGGTTGTGCACTATTAGAGTGATTCCACTGGTGTTTTTTGTCATCTTAGTTTTTGTTTTGTCATCATAGATGTGATTTTTTACATCAAACTTGTGTTTTTGTCATCTTATTTGTGATTTTTTTATCTTAATTGTCATTTTGTCATCCTGTTATGTGATTTGGTTATGATTTTGCCATCTTATTGTGATTTTGTCTTCTTAGTTGCGATTTTGTCATCTTATTGTGATTTTGCCATCTTATTGTGATTTTGTCATCTTAGTTGTGATTTTGTCATCTTATTGTGATTTTGTCTTCTTAGTTGCGATTTTGTCATCTTATGGTGATTTTGTCATCTTAGTTGCGATTTTGTCATCCTAGTTTTTATTTGGTTATCCTAGTTGTGATTTTGTCATCTTAATTGTCCTGTTGTCATCCTACTGGTGTTTTTGTCATCTTAGTTTTTATTTTGTCATCGTAGTTGTGATTGTTTTCATCTTAGTTGTGTTCTTGTCATCCTAGCTGTGATTTTGTAATCTTAATTGTCATTTTGCCATCTTTGTTTTGATTTTGTCATTCTTGTATGTGATTTTTCTTCTTAGTTGTGATTTTGTCATCTTAGTTGTGATTTTGTCATCCTAGTTGTGGTTTTGTCATTTTAGGTGTGATTTGTCATCCTGCATGGTTGTGATTTTGTCTCCTTAGTTGTGATTTTGTCACCCTAGTTGTGATTTTGTTATCCTAGTTGTCATTTTGTCAGTTTAATTGTCCTGTTGTCATCCTACTGGTGTTTCTTGTCATCTTAGCTTTTATTTTGTCATCGTAGTTGTGGTTCTGTCATCTTACTTGTGTTTTTGTCATCCTAGTTGTTATTTTATTATCTTAATTGTGATTTTGTCATCTTAGTTGTGATTTTGTCATCTTACTTGTGCTTTTCTCGTATTTGTTGTGTTTTTCTAAGCTTAGTTGTGTTTATAGCTGTGCTTATAGCTGTGTTTTTTAGGTGTCTTTTTCTTATCTGAGTGGAACTACAGTGGGACACACTTGAAACGATGAGAAGACACGCAAGGCTCTCCACTGTATACAAGATGTGCCACGGTCTCCTAGATGGGGACTGGGGGGATTATTTGAAAACAAACAGAGAAAGGAGGACTCGGGGAAGCCATGATTTTAAGTTTATTGTACCGAAAGGACATAAACATATTTTTAGATTTTCTTTTTTTCCCAGGACAATAACTGAATGGAACAAACTCCCACAAGAGACTGTTTCCAGCCAATCTCTTTGTATTTTTAAAAGCAAACTTAATTAGAATAATTTTTATCAGTATTTAGCTTTTACTGTTATTTTGTATATTTTTGTATAGTTTTATTTTTTAGCTTTTTAGAGTTGGCGTGATTTCGTTCCACGATTTTACCGACATAATGATATTTAGATTTAGATTTACAACTCTGTTTTTCTTATCTTTGTTGTGGTTTTTTAAGCTTTGTGTTGTTTTTCTTATGTAAAGATAAAAATTACACTTTCCTCGATTATGATTGGGTTAGAAAACTTCTATTTTCAAGTTATTGACTTGCCAAATTTTTATTGGACAGTTTGTTATTGGACAGCTTGTTTTTGGACAGTTCAATTAGCCAATTACATCCAAATTTGTACTTTGAGTCTACCAATCACAGTGAAAGCTGTAGTATTAAATCAACCAATCACAACATATCCATCCTAAGCACGGTAATGAAATGCGAAAAGTTAACTGATCAACGTGACACGAGTATGGGAGTGAGAAATCTGAGTTCCTTACAGGAATTGAACCCATCACCTCCCGAACACCGGGCGGGCACTCTATCCACTGAGCTACGAGACCTCGTGGAGAGCAAGGTCAATGTCATGCGATTGTCTAGGTACTGGTTTTGAGTTATTGCCCGATTCAGTTGTAATTGCAGTTTGCAAGGATTCCAAAGTCTTCCTCACGCAAAGACTGATTTCCTTGTAATTAAATAAGTGTTATTTAAGTCAATAGAGTGGCCGTTCAGCTATGCGTGAGTGGCTATGTTTGAACCTTTTTCTATAGCTTAAATTTGTCTTCGTAAAACAAGAAAAAAGGAACATATTAGGACAATACTAGGTTGGTCCGAGTGAAATTAATTGACCATGAAAGTCTAGGAGAAAGCCTTATAGCAACTGGGAAAGCAAGAAGTCAAACACAGGAAGGAGAGCCAAAAACACATACACGGTGAAGGCCAACATCAACTTTCCCTTGTTTCACTAATTTAAATCTATTTATAGATTAGAAACATCACAAAACGCAAAAATAGGCAAGGGTCTGAATCAGCTCTAGTAAGTCTGTGTTGACCATCAGGGTTAGTTTTGATGCAAAAACAATCTTACCTTCTCAAAAGCAATATCCGCAACATTAAAGACCTTAGAGATAAAATGTACATAGCAATACCTCTCTCAAGTATGTATAATGTCTTTAGTTCATTTTTTAGACTCTTTCATATAAAGGTTCTGTTTTCAATCCAAATACTTCATAGTCTTTTACTATAAAATTGTATCCTCCCATGAGGAGGCTGCATGAGGCCTGGGGACCATCATAAGAGTGAGGCAAGTTAGAGTAGGACTCTGGCCTCTCGTGGCACTCATCACTGATACACAGGTCTGCTCCAGCACCAAACATAGGACCATACCTGTCAGAGAAACTTGAAGTCACTAAATCAATGAACAAATGTTGGAAACTTCTCAAAAACGTGTAGCCTGTAGCTTTCCAGACGCAGTCTGTGATTCGAGAATGAAACAATAGATGATACAACAGAAACAATGCCCCTAGCCCTGATAACAAAGAAAGGTAAAGGTCATACGAACGAATGAAAATAGAGGTCTGGAAGAGCTACAGGATTACTGGAAAGCGGTGATTGCTGAACGTTTATCCTTATATTGATTCATTTTTCAAGTTTAGACTCAGTAAATTTTAATAAGAGTCCTCCACCTGAGTAGGACGAGGGTTGCAGAACCTTTATCTAAATAAACATTATATCACATTGCTCTAAAAGAAAAAAATTCTCAAAGTCTATAGCAAATAAAGTAACTAACCAATTATATGTAGGGATATAATTTATTAATTTTGTGTTCATGGCAACAAACCTTGGATGATGAAGAGTGGCATATTTAGGGTGTGTAACGTCAAACTTGCTTGGAGGGGTGCCTTCAGAGTTGATCAGTGTAAACAAGAATGCCCTAACAAGAATTTATATTAATAAAGACAAACTCAAATAACCTCTTGTCTCAAAGGAGCATTATAGGTGGACTTTTATAAATAGCTTTTAAATACCTATCAACACCTCCTTCCACTAAGATGTTAAAAAAATGGAAAAGTACACTTGGGTTAGTTGAAAGTGTTCTGGCAAAGGACCAGGTGGCTAGCCACCTTCCCTCCATTTGGAGAAGCAAAAAATTTAAAAAGGTTGGAAGAAATTGTAGGTATCAAGGTAGAAGTAAAGGCAAACATTCTGGACAGGTAGCTCTTCGTAATTTCTACTTTTGTGGCATTGGAAGACAGTATTTCCGCTGTAAGAGATTTCAATTAGGTTCCAAAAAATATATTCTCAAATAGGCCATGTTAGTTTGATATGTTGATATTCTAAAAGGCTCCAAGGCTTTCAGGACAAACTTGTGCTCTATGTCTGTTTTGGGAATTAAGGTACAAAAGAAACTTAAAACATTTACAATTTTGCCCTAAAAGTCTCAGAGCCATGTTAGAATATTGATATATCGAATAAGGCCTACTGCCAAATCCCAATTGATTATGCAACCCCAAGGTATTCACCTCCTTTTAAAAATCCTGGATCTACAGTGTATAAGGCACACGTACATGAGTGGGGAGGAGTAAAATGTGTGAAAATCATAGTGTTTCAACAAACGCAAGGTTTCTTGTTAATCAGATTTTTTTCTACTGTGAGGTAAAAGCTGCTCATTGTGATATTTTCATGGTATTTTGCACTACAAAAAGGACTGATGTTTGAAAAAAGTAAATACTTCATAGTTTAATCACAGGAAATTATTTTAAGGAGGCCTCGTGGTTAGTGGGCTTGACTCTGGATCAAGTGGTCTGGGTTCATGCCATGGCCAAGGCATTGTGTTGTATTATTGGGCAAGACACTTGGGATAAGCTACAGTCTGATAGGTCAATTGGCTTATGTGCAAACTTTATTTTTCATTTTAAGGCAATTCTACAGAGAACCGGTGCTGAATGAAGATTAAGCTCATTCAGCAAATCATAAATCATATATTTTCCCACCTTTTAGATGGCATGTATTTTCCACGAGGAATATCACTCCGCCATGGCTGATCACTGAACCCACCACATAAATTTCCATTTGTACCCTGAAATAGTGGAAAGGGGGCATGCCAAGATTAGTTGAAAATTGATTTGAGAAAGAGATGACTGTTATTGCCTAGAGCAGAATTCAGCCAATCTTTTTGGTTTCCACATGTGAGAGATGTCAAGGAAAAATATCACATCACATCACATCTCATTGCACGCATCACATTTCATCACTCATATAATAAACAATAATTATTGGATGAGGTTGAGCATGATATCATGCGAAAACTGAATTCAATAATTGTTTTATTATACATTTTTTAAACAATAGATATTCAGCCATTCTGTTTCTGAGGACAACACTCCAAGGGGCTTGGTAACCAGGCAGACATTGAACTTGACATGATAAAGGCAATATCTGCAGCAGATATTGCCTTTATCATGTCAAGTGCACAAGCTATTGTGAATTGATCGAATGCTCTCAACCAGTCAGGTTTTTCATAGTGAATCTGATGTATAATAACATAACATATCATAACTAGTAATAGTTATCACTAAAGCTGCCCCCGCTTTCTTTTATTTCTGCTGACTGAAAACAACAATATTGAATGTTATTGTATGAACTAAAATTTTATATTTTTTTGTTAACTATATCACTCATACTGTTCAAGTAAGTTAGGCATTTTACCATAAATATGACCCAAAGAATCAACTAAGTGAACTAAACCAACACATTCTGTTTATCTCATTCTATCACATGATATTCTTTACTTAATACTCTCATGAAGAGCATTCTGGGAA
>CM042759.1:13719512-13745481 GCA_022496165.2 Catalaphyllia jardinei | reverse complement strand
CAAACGGAAGGGGGTAGCTGGACACCATTTGGTGAATGGTGGTAGCCGCAAGGATATTGCAAAACACAAAATTTAAATCTTTACATTAGCCAATACAAGGTCAGCTGGCTACCCCATACAAGTATATGTTAAACTCTAATCACTAGTAGAGCTTGCTGTTAATAACTTTTCAATTTTTTCACACCATGTTGTTTATAGTGCAAATCTTCTAAACCTGGCAAGTCATGATTTTCAAATTTTCTGGATCAAAGATTTGGGAAGCACTGCCCATCAATCTTAAATACGCGTCTTACAACGCCTTTAATAAGGAATGAGAACGTCAACTTTTGATTCATCAAAGTTGATTACTATTGCTCTGCTTGCTGATCTATTTTTTCAGAGTACGGGCTGCTATTTACATGACCATAACGGTATCCAGCTAAAAAGCTTCTGCTACTTTGGACACACTGTACACTTATCAAACTTAATTCTAATGGCCACAGATTACTCTTATTTAATTTTCCTTTCTTTATGTTATCCTTTCTTTATGTTAACTCTGTATAAATGTTGTTTATGGTGTAAAATAAATTCATGGATAGACATTCGAAGTGAAAATTTACTGCATGTCGATATCCCTACGACAGTTCACAAGGTGTTTCAAGCTTTTTTCAACGACAATTATGGAGTAGAGGAGTCATAAAAATTTACAAATAAGTTTACGTAAGCTCTATAGATGAAATGATCTGCAAAAGCAGTGCGGACGATCGAAGTTCATACCACCGACAGGATCACTTCGTTTGTCTTTGAAACCGTTAAAGTACAGATTATCAATTTAAGCGCAAAAATTTTATACACTAACCTTCGCATACGCTTTTTCCTCCACTGAAATAAGAGCAAAAGAAAAAGATACGATTAACAAAATTTCGAAAACCTCATGCACACAACAGCCTTTGTTACAAATAGGAGTCTTTTCTCGCGAAAAGTATTTACCTTGTCTCTCATATTGTTGTCCTCTAGTTCACTGTTATCATATGAAAAATATACAATGATAAGTAAGTGTCGATGGCCTTATAATAATGAGATCGCCAAGGATTTCAACAACGCTTTCAGATACAAACCTGCAAACATGGAGGACGAAAGAGGACCTTCGAAGAGCAACATATCCCGTATGTAGCCCCGAAATTCAGTTCCAGGCTCCATCCTGTCGCGCGTCGGTGACCACCCGGTGAGCACCGCACTTGGCTCAAAATGAGAGACGTTTGTGTGGATTTTAAACAAAATTTCAAGGACCATAACTTAACTGGGTCTCTGTTCACCCTAAAAGAATTATACTTAATCAAATGACCAATCTCAAAATGATCTTTCATGTGGCGGTGTTGGTTTATCGATTGGTTAAAATTTGAAACTCGCCCCAATTCCGTGCTGAATTTCGGAACGGCCAATTTTATTGCGCGCAAGTGGTTGTAGTCAGCTTTGACGAAACCATGGAGATCTAATTTTGTTGAAAAGTCCAAATAATTCCAGCCTTGGGGCACAACGTTATTTTTTGAAGGGAGAAAGAGGAGAGGACAATATTTCCAAAAAGAATTCATACACAGAAAACTGCTGAAAAAAAAAATTCGTACAAGGGGAGTCATGGAAAAATTATCGAGCAAGCGCTTTTTACTGTCATTTTAACAAAATTTAAGAAACCCCTTTAGCAAGGCCATCTCGTCGGCTGGAAATCTAAAACAGCGGTGAGGTTGACCCATGAGCTAAAGGCTTATCTCCGTTTTAAATTTGCATGCTTCTTCGAGTATTCTGGTCAACCCTGTACCTCAGAATTTTCTTTTTGGCGAGAAGTGATCCAGTTATATAATCAAAACAAATGAACCAAGTTTTCAAAAGTTTTATTAAACTATAACGATTAACTTGTTTTTAAAAACACCACATGGTCCAATAGCAAACCTTTCACCGGTGTTAATAGAATAATTTTTTTGTCCACACAGGACAATAAAGAATATGACATTAGTGCAATTTTCGCTCACAGCTGCCATCACCCTTTCCTCAGTAGCCCTTTAATTTCTCATAGCACATTCAATGAAAAGCAAAGAGATTCTAGCCTATGCAAAATCTGCAAACCCTTCTTCCACCCTGCTCACCCCATTCTCCTCGCGGCTTCACTGTTCACGTCACTTCAGATACTCCACTCGCTCTGCCGCTGAAAAAAGGACTCGCGAACGAGCCACACTTCTCCCCAGTCTATAGATTCATGCGTATGGACACGTCTAGGTTATGTACGAGTGGTCCAATCGCGCACCCAGTTCTTTCTCAGTATGGGACATGGTAGCTTCCTACGCCTGCTGGCGTTCTTTGGGTTTATCACGCAATCTTCGTACACCTACATGCGGGAGGAAGATTGCGTGACGAGCATACAAAGGACTTGAATGGGAGGCTTAGGACATGGCAGATTTGAGCTAAGTGCAAGATTTGATATGAACTTTTATATATATATATTTACTTCTCATTTGAAGTTAACATTTTTACAGTTTATTTGTATATTTAATCATTTCATAATTTGAGAGAGCATTAGTTTCCTTTGTAGCCATTATTAGGATCGTCATGTAACCCTCAATAAGAAGTTTTGCGTGACGCTACGGCTACAATAGAGACAAAAAAATGATGAAATAAATACGGTGACCATTCAAAATCGTCATGTAATCACTTGTGACTCTAATCCTGTCATATTTAATTTTGTACACTATCTTTCAAAAGTCATTTTCTTCAAATTCAGTTTAACTCAATGTGAAATTCTTTGCCACTACTCCGGTATCCCCAAAATCTATAGCAGGCTTCAAACAAATAAGACTTGTGACTAAAAGATTTGAGTAGGCCATCTTCATATTGGACGTCGTTTAAGGAGTTAACATAACTATGGTCCTGTGGGTTGCCACGCAATTCTGCAACTCTCTGTCACTCAGCTTCATAAAGATATTGTGAGAAACAACTTGAAATCTCCTTAACGTGTAGCCTCCCATGCAGAAGCTCTTAGGGCTTGTCATTCTTTTATTTCGTGGGGAAGGAATGTGGGGAAGGAATGTGTGATAAGCCCTAAGGGCGTCTGTGTGAGAAGCGACTTAACAGGTTACCTGGATCTGCACATTATGTATTTATTTATTTTTTAATTTAATGTTGGCGTGATAACTGTACTTGACTGTATATAGTTGTTGCCGACAAAATAGATGTAGATGATTAATTTCTGCATGTCTTGTGAAAAAAGTTTTGACAAAACACAAGTGAAATTACTTGTTAATTTTACAAGTATACCATTTGATTACCTTATAATATCATGAGTGACAAATTACGCTTACCATAGCGAGTTTTTGACTTGTTTGCTTATTGACAAAGTTCCTGCCAAACATGGCCAGGGCAATTAGATAATTTCACATGTGAAATTATAAGTTAGGGCTGAAAGTGTGCACCAAAATTAAGGCACAATTTGCCACCAATGATATCAATGAAACACTGAATTCTCGTACCACTTACAACTGCACATATAAATGTGGCAAATGAAGGTAAAATGGTTTGAAACAACCATTTAAATCAGACCTGTACAAGGCTGTGATCTAGGAAAAATTACAAGGAGCCTTAACCTTGTGAGCCCTAAGAGTGATCAGCATCAAATTTCTCCATGTAATATCAATGCTTTGTAAAACAGAGTGGTCTTGAGAATTATGGACATGATCATACAAGGTGAATTTGCCTGATATTTTATCAACTTCTCTCCACTTCCTCTGTGGGAAATGAATAGGGGAAACAAATGAGAATTCCAATTTTGATCATAGGGTTCAAAGGGTGAAGATTCCTAATCATGAAAACTTGGGTGCCCAGCACTCAAGCTTATATGAAAAGAGTAATTTTTGCCAGTCATCACTCTAAAGCAACTGTTAGTTGATGGAACAGGGTGCTCCTAGAGCACAGCCTTAGACACTACAACACAAAGGTTTTGCTTGATGTATACAGTTAAGCAATATGAAGCATAAAATAATAGAAAGTTAGTTCAGCAGTTCTTCACCATGCCCAACTATTATTAATATCTACATCTACATCTACATTTATAATGATGTCTTCTAAAAGGACCCCAGTGAAAACCCAAGAAATGTCACAGAAATTAAACTGGTGGTTTCTTGATTTTACATCTTTCAACTCTCCACTTATTACCAAATAGTTGGTTTAACATACCAACCAGTCATCAAAACTACAAAGCTTTTTAACATAATAATATTATTAAGAATTCAATTTTTTAATTTCATGTGCCTTTCTCCTAACAAGACAGGCATTATAAATACAATTCACTTGAAGTTCCCTAGAGTGTCATCTACCTATACTAACCTCATTAATTTCTTTCATGGGAATATACCCATTGACTCTTGGAGGGACTGTTTTGTCCAGCTGTTTATCAAGTTCTTGTTCAGAATGATTTTCTTTCTTGGATTCAATCTGATTTTGTACATTTTCAACTGGCTTTGACATTTTAATTTCAGCCTTACTGCTTTCCTTGCTGTGATATTCTTCTATCCCATTTTCTACTGACTTGGTTCCATTAAGGTGCCTCTCTGGTGCTGGCCCAGACCTTGGCCCATCCTTCCTATCTCTCTGAGAGCCCCTCCTTCTGGGTGGCCTGCTGGCTCTTTGAGGCAATGCATCCTTGTTTTCTTCCTCCTCTTTCTCTGGAACTTGGTTTTTCTCACCATTTAAATGACCTGCAAAATTGTTGTCTTTGTTAGTCTTCTGTCCGTTCACAGCTGGAGGTTCTGGTGCAATATCTTTCTGCCCATTTTTTTCCATTAGACTGTCTCCCTTGTTAGCATTCTGCTTCACGTCATGATTACCTTCTTCTTCAACTTTTGTTTTCACAGGGCCATTCTCTTGCTTTTCTCCTGGGCCCTTTACTCCCTGGGTGCTCTCACTGACCATATTATGGCCCTCAGGGGCTTCCCTCCGACCCCCTCTTCTTCTATTTCTATTGCCACGCCTTCCATCCCCACCCTCCCTTGGTTCTTGCAACTGCCGAGTTCTGTTTTCTGATTTTGCTTGCTCCTCAACAGTCACAGATTTTTCTGAAGTAACTTTGTCAGCACTGCTTTGAGGTCGTTTGTCTTTATCAAGGTTAGCATGCTCTTGCACTTCAGCTGAATAAATAGCTTCATTTTTTGCTCCTTCACCCTTTTGGTTTGAAGTTTCAGATTGAGAATTTCTTTGAGGTGGCCTGCGTTGATTTGATCTCTTGGGATTTCTGTTTGATTGGTTACTGTTTTGCCTGTCCTGTCGAGAATCTCTTGGTTCAGCTGATCGGTTGGGCCTTCTCCTCTCTCCCTGCTGATTGCCTTCTTTTCTATGATGTTGACTTGGTGGATGTGCTGTTTGAGATCTTCGGGATGTTTGCTGTTGATGTGGTGCTTGAGAAGCTGAATTTGGTCTGTCCTTCTTGTGGTCAGGTTTTGCTTGATTTTGTCCTGAAAGACAAACCAACATACAAACTGATTAAAAACTAAGGTATCTAAAAGACAGTAATGCTGTGGCGCATTCTGTCTATTGTGAATTTAAAGTAGTGCCATATCGTGAGTAATCTGTCCTTGTATGCATCAACTTCATGCATGATGACAGATCAATGGCGAGGTGTGACAAGGGATAGTGACAAAAAAGCACACATTGATCTGAACCATGCCCGTTGGGACATAAAATGATGCACATCACTGAACCTCCCTTTTACCAGATTGCAAAAAAACAAAAGGTGTGTAAATTGTAGCAACAGAAATTTAGCATATAAATTCTGTACTGGTACACATTAAAGGTCGCTGGCAGACTGTGTTGAGGAGCAGAGCAACATATAAACACTATTAACCCTTTCTCACTCAAATCCAGGCAAAAAGATAGTGTGACATCCTTGTGTTGTTCGCGGTGCAATGCATTCTCACCACTGGTAAAAAGTGGCACAGTGCACACTGGTTAATTGCAATGCATATTTCTGGTAAAAGGTGATGAATTCAAGAATTCGTATTCCATTTTGTATATTCTACTTAGATCCTGAATACATGTAAATGCTCGCTCGCTACGCAGCAACTACATTCTTTAACAGTGAACAACACCTTCTAAACCACTTCTGATATCTACACTGTAAGCTACAGACCAAGTTGTTTCCAAGAGTTTTATATATCAATTTGTAAAATGCTTATTTGTTAATGTTCTGAAAACGTGAAAGCATTTCAAGTCAAATGTGAAGGAAGTAACGCAAATAATAATTAAATTGTCCCATGTAGTAAAATTCTTCACAAACTGAAAGAGAAGTGTTTTTTCCTCAAATGTGGATACAATTTTATCCCAAGAACCAAATGTCGGAGATTTGAAACAACAAAAAATATATATTATTTTACCTTCTGGGTGTTTTCCAGTTGAAGAAGACAAGCCCTACGGAAAACCATTGCAAAAGAGTAAGTCTAACTTACACTACATACGAGTTAAAGTTCTTACTATTTCCATATGAAACATTTTGCAATTTTTAAGGCCTTATGTTTTTTGAAATATCAGTTAAAGCGTCACCATACTCAATAATCAGTTTTCTACACTTTCGTGCACACTGGTTCTTTCATTGATATCTTGCCAAATTTCAATCTATTGCGAATATTAGAACTTGCAGTTTTTGCACCTTTATTTCCGAGAATATACAACTACCACTAATTTTCCTTGTTCCAAGTCTTGGTTGAGAATTCTTGGAAACGATGTCAGTTTACATGAATTGCTGTACTAATAATATTGTTATTATAAGTTCAACCTGTGTGGTATTTTTGGATGTCATTTTCTCCAATTCGCAACCATTTTCTAATCAAACCAGGCCATCTGAGAGGAATGGTGAAATCTACTGAAGAGTAGGGTAATGAAGTAGTTTGTCAAAATGAAAAGGCAAATTTTGGTCTGACCGCTCCAACTGATCAAAGAAGACCATCTCAAGAGGTGGTCCTGAATATTCTGGTTAGACTGAAACAAAATGGACATTTCCATTTGACTTTTGAACAAAATCTCCCAAATTTTTGGCATAATGGAAAGCACCCTGAAAGTCTCTTTAAATCTTTAAAACCCAGATTAACATACTTGTTGCTGAAGAGCTGCTTGAAGCTTTGCATGAAGTTCCACCACCTCTTGAAGGGCCTTGTGGTTAGATGCGGAATTCTCGTCATTAGCTACAGTGATAACAGGAACACTAACATCAGCAGGAACTGATAATGAACCTGATTTGCCTGACGAGACAGTTTTTGCCACTTTCTTATCAGCACTGCTCCCTTCGACCTTCTTTGTAAGTAGTGGAGGGGGATTTAACATGACTGGACTATAGCAGCTCTTGATAGGCACAACTGTAAAATAAACAAACATATATTAGACTCTTGTTAAAACATGAACTAGCCTACAAAAAGAAATGTGCCTTATTACATGAACCTTTAAGTTAACACTCTTCCTAGTAGCCATTTGTATGCAGGCTTCAAAATGAGAACTTCGGCTGGTCTTGGAGTGGTTTCTCTTAATCAAAAGTTACATTCTTCGCTTTGGTTCTACATTGCTATGCCAAACAATTTCACCACTTTTTCTTCCAATCAGAAATAAACCTGACATCAGCTGTGAGTTTTAACTTAGAAACTTTGCATGAAGTTCTTTGAAAACCTACACTGTACATCAAAAATTTAAAACAGTAGTTTAAAACAGATCTAAGAAATGGTAAAACTGAATTTTTGACCACCTTCTGTGGTCTTCTTCAGAGAAATAGTGAAGAAGAATAGGAAGACCACAGAAGGCAGTCGAAAATTCAGTTTTAATGCTTTTAGATCTGTCTTTAAATTTTTAATCATGGACACATATTGCTCTGACAGTTTTATTTATACTGTACATGCAGACATCTGTTATATCTTTATGTTTTTGGACTCTTGAAGAAGATTAAGATCTCTGAAAGTAAAAGCCGGCCACTTATCTAACCTGAAAGATTGACAGAAACAACCAATTTTCTGGTAAAGAAAAAAATAATCTGGTAAAGTGTGAGAGTTTAAAAATTACAGTGGAAACAGTTATTGTGATTTAAAATTTCAAAGAGCTGTTTACCTTCTCCAAAGTTTTCAATCATTGACTTCAACTTATCCCTGTCTCCAACAAAGCGGGTTGTTCTGGCTAGCTCCTCATCGATTTTCCGTTCAGTAACAAAATTCTGATAAAATATAAGATAATTATTGTAGGTTTAATTAGTGTAAAATTAAAACAACGTTGTGGTGCCCTCATGCAGTGATCCATCTACCTGCGTGTCCAATGTCTCAGACACACAAACGTAGTCCTGCATGCATCCATTTGGATGCCAACAATTACTATTATGATTACAGCTTATGTCTTTTCCTTTCTTAATTTGGCATCTGACAGGATGCGATGAAACGGATCTGCATAAAATTTACTATCTGCATCTGCATATTCAGAGCTTTTTTCTGCACAAAACAGAAAAATTGTGCCATATTAGCGATGAAGTAGCCTCCCACGCAGACATTCTCAGGCTTGTCATGCATTCCTCCCCACGAAGATCTGCTCAGCGGACAGGTCACATCTGTTCGTTGGCAGTTAGCCAATCATAGCTTCTCTGCCTATCCATGGAAAGCTGGACTTTAACCGACTTTGACCCAACGCTTCAACATGAGAAATTTGTGCCGCAAAATGTTCAACATTCTCACTTATGTACGAGTTGCACCAGCAACTGCAGACGAACATATTAGTTTAGAAGTACCAGCAACTGATAAGATTGACATTGAGGACTGGTACGGTCTTGCCTGAACTAAGTCAAAACAGTCAACACGCAAAATAGTCAACTGATTCGAACGTAAACAACTGCATTTTAATCATCTGATGCCAAAAGGAGCAATAAATCTAGTGATCGAACTGGAGAAACATATTAAGCTTAACCAAATTGATAGAAGAAACATAAGAACATCCCTACAGAAACATGTAGCTTTCTCGAAGTAAAGCTATGGCACATCCAAAGAAAAAAAACTGGACATGGGTAAATATGATATGCGTGATAAGAAGCAACATACGCCCTACTTACAAATAGTTCTATAAATGAAATGCCAGGTCCAGCGCCACTCTTATTTTCCACATTTTGCCCCTCAAAAGCAAATATCGTGCGATATAGATGAGGCTACAAACAATGCATAAGCACAAGGCACACAGCCTGGCAAACAACAGATGTCAACCTTAACAGAACAGCGGATTGGTTCTTTTGAAACAAAGGCCAACTGCCAGTGAATGGAAGTGGCCTGTCCGTTGAGCATATGTTCGTGGGGAGGAATGCGTGACAAGCCTAAGAACGTCTGGGTAGGAGGCTAGTGATGAAGCACTCCTTACGACCCCAAAAGGAAAAATTCCAAAGAAATTGGTTATTTTAAAGACGTTTTCCCCAAAAACTGTGACAAAAACATGCCAATTTGTTTGTGACAAATTTCTAATCCCCAGGCCTTCGACCAAAGAGCCTAGAAACTAGTTTCGAGGATATTGCCTGGTTCCAAAGCTATGGACATCCCACAGATGCAACAATGGATTCTACACAGAAAATGAGCTAAAATACTCTACGCGACTCACTACTGTCTGAGGAACTCACAGGTTTTTGACTGTGTGAGTTCCTGGACTCACTACTGCCTATTTCTAGATGGATCACTTCTCGTGCTGCCATTACGCAGAAAATATATTAACTGAGGATCTTCAAATTTAACATCCAAATTAGAAAAATTAATAGGCTTAACAACAGATAATTTAAAACAGCTTGGAACAAGCTTAGGGTGTGTTTCTTTAACCCTTTACCCCTCCAAGAGTGCCACTATTAACATACAACCTCATAACTTTGTGAATATTTGATAAATGTCTATGAATTTTTGCCACAAAAATTGTCTTGTGAAGATATGCTCATTGAGTCATAAAATTGTGACCCCTTCCTATCAAAGACATGGTTGACTACCCCAAAAAGTCTTTTGTGGAGGGAGGGGAGGGGGGGAATGTAAATGGAATGTAACACTAAGTTGTTTCACATGTGGCAATGTATTAAGGGTTGCTAAAGAAACTATAGTTTAGGGGTATACCATTAATATTTGATAGATTTCTATTACTCATTCACTTTTGAATTTTAAAGCAATTTCTCTCAAATTGTCTCCCTCCCTCATGGCTGCCGAAGTCAGTTCTTAAATAAGCTGATCAGTGGCTTTCACATGGCATAAATTGTACACAGACAGTGTCTTTACTTGCTGATGTAATTGGGAAAGGGTGATTGGATTATTAGATCCAGAAGAATCCATAAATGGATTTTGTCTTTCTTTACTAGAGAGATCAATCCAAGATCTCTTGGATCATGGTGAGTCAAAGGAACCAAAGAATCCTGAACAGTTCCTTTGAAGCAAGAGACCAAAAGATCTTGGATTGATCTGTTCAGTATGAAAGAAGTGCAACATCCATTTTCGGATTATTTCAGATTTAAAATCCAATCTTGGATTTTCTTGTAGAAATGCACCCTTAGTAATGCTGTTATTCTATTTAATAAATGATTTTGCTTACTAATTTGCTGATTTTGATTTACTTCTCGACCTCATTAATAATTCATCAAGTTTAAACAAAAGCAATCAGGAATCTTATGGAGGTCTGATCTTAAAAAAGCCCAATCATGGTATTTTGAGTTACATGTATTTTGACCATCGACAAAATTACCCTTAAATTGAAGGAAACCTGAAAATAATACTTTACAAACACAGAAGAACACCAAAGAGATAATAATAAACCATAAAGGAACAAGGATGGTTAAGGATGGAGAAGATTGACAAGGATTACAAACAGCAAAATTGAAAAATTTGGGCTTGACTTTTCATACCATTCAACCCTGACTTTGCTCCTTTATCGAACACAGATTGTTTATGATTTCATAAATTCTCTTTTTATACCAAGTTTTAGGTTTGATCTTGAAGATGTGTCAAACACTTTTAAACAGAGTGTTTGATTACATTTCCAAACATCCTGAAGTTTGCCAAAAATACTCAGCAATGTGTTGTTTTTTGAGTGTTTTCTCAGTGTTTGTTTTGTTGTGTTTGGTATATAATATGCATATTACCAATTAATATTCTTCACCACTCTGGGTTAATCACTGCACACTCAAGTAGAGTATTATTCAAACACAGGCTAAATTAATAGCAATTAAGAATGGTATAGAATGCTGCACCTTTATTTCACTCCTTAGCTGCGTCACTTCAGCCTCCTGCATTCCACCAACTCTGTGTGATTTCAGCTTCAATGCAGCTGCATTTTCTTGCCTTTGTTCCAACAATTCAACTACAAATCATCAAAAGGGTTTTGGCATTAAAATGACCAGCTTCTGGTTTGTTTCAAGTTGAGAAAACAGGAAACAGGGAACGCCTACACCTATAGGTCATGTAGCAATGTGGATCCTCATTCTGAGTCCCGGGGATTTTAAAAACAAATCAACAAGACCAGTAAGATTAATGACTTTGCTTTGGACTCAAGACTTGCTTTCACAGTAATCACATGCAAGCATGTTTTAAACCAGCAGGGATAAAATATGAGGATAATTCAAGAGATGAAATATTGAAGCCATGCATGCACAGAGTGTGTGTGCATGTAGAGTAAAAATTGTAAATGTTTGTTTTATCTTAAACACATTTACTTAAAATACTTGCCTTTAACATGGTTCCCCCAAAACAAGTTACTATGATGGTAGATTTTAACATCTTTCTAACTTTGAAAATCTACACAGATCGTGAGGATCACCAAAACAATATGACGATCACACTGATACTCCTGGGTTCAAACCATTTACTATGTTAAGTTCACTTGGACCACATAGCGAACGACTTGCGAATAACTACATCAGTTCGGTAAGTACTGTCAGATGAATATAACATCATAGACTGACAAACTCTATTCACTCGACTCTGAAGATGACTTTCGCTCGGGTTGTTGAAACATCAGTCACCAACAACAGTTCTTTTTACAACTATCCTCACCCAGATGACCACACAATAGGAACTACAATATGAAAAGTTGGCCGCTGGACAAGTCAATGTTGATCCTACCAAAAACAATTTCTTTGATTTTCTTAAGAGTTTCACTCCAAAGGCATTCTGACCATTTGGAGCTTCTAGAAAACAGAGAAAGAGTTGCAACTTTCTTTTCCGATAAAATCTAAGTTTGGTCCTCCATCTTGGCTGATGCAGTAGTTTCCACAAATAAAATCAATGGAGGCTCAATTTTCATTTTGTTAACAGTTGACGCTCTGTATTTAATCTGAATCTGCAAAGATCATACTGTCTGTTTTGATCTGTACCTATTTGCCAATATCATCCCAGTGCTGTTGAATGTACCCATAAAATGTCCATGGTTGGTACTTCCCCATTACTTTTGTCAAGAGAGTTTTAAAAGTTTGCATAACACTATAAATTTTAAAAGAACTTGGTTACTAACCTGCCTGGCTCTTAAATTCTTCCATTCGAGCATGAAGATGAGCTTCCCTGTCATTCAAACTGAATACAAAAGAAGAGAAAAGCATAATGAGTTTAAACATTTCTTGGGAAACAAATAAGATTATGACAGCACAAATAAACTTGCTACAGCAAGTCCTATCATACATAATCTTACATACCATTGTCTTAATTCTTGAAATGTCTCAGCAATTGATTTGAATGACTTGTCACACTCCTGCAGAAAGAAGGCAAACAACTATTACCTTGTAGAAATCAGTCAACACAAACTAAGCCTGTAAACAGCACAAGATTCTGAATACGTTCACACTTTCTACAACTTACACTGATATACCTATTAATTATTCTTTAGAAATAAAAGTCGTCAAACAATTTTGTTATTAAAAACTCTCTCAGAATGTTCCCTACCACAGTACTGGAAGGAGAAAAGGAAAAAGACTGAAATCTCTTGATATTGTTTAAGTGCAGGTGTTCCCGAGTGAGCACTAACGATGTGAAAATCGGCTGTCAGTCCTAAGCGCATGCTTAAGACGTGAAAATCAGGAGCAGTACGGATGTGCAACACAATTCTGAGGATTTGCCCATGGTGAGCAAAGTTGAATTATACGCTCAAACTTACAGCCAACAAAAAGTATGGAAACAGTTATTTACCTCTTCCAAGAGAAGCTGAAACCTTGGAAGTGAAACACTGGAGCGCTGCAGATCTTTCACTGTCTTTTTAAGAGCATCAGGACCAGTTGAAGTTATCCTTTCAAGCTTTGCAGGAGTATGACTGCTGTTACTAGGACTACCTTGTGAATGCTTGGATGGAAGTTCAGGGTCTTGAGTGGCATCAGTTGGCTGGTCAGAGTTTGAGGAAGGAACGGAGACTTCTGAGCTTGATGGTGATGGTGGATGAGGCAGCTGCAGAGTAGGAGATGGTGATGGGCACTCCAGACTTGCAGTCACTGGTAATAGTGGCTTTTTGGAATCTTCTTCAGTTGTTACTGTTTCATCTGGAAAGTGATTTGATCTCTCAGATACTAGACAGTATCATTACTTATAGAGAGTAAATTACTGAAATGTAATTCCAGGCTCCAAGTTTCACAAGTGAACAACTTAGTGCTTTGCAAATGAACTTAAAAACTTACAGTGCAATAATTATCTTTATGATATTAACAGTGCAATTTAGAATGAAACCACTTGCTTGTCACTCATGGGTCCACTTATCAGTTTTAAACAATTTATGTTCTATTATTAAACTAGCGCGAGGTCCATCTTGGAGAAATATTGGTCCGACCAGTTCTTTTATTTACAGATTTATGGACTGAACCTCAGGCAAGGTCCATAAACATGCAAAAAAAGAGTTTACAAGACCAACATCCTCCAATATGGACCAAACAGGCTAGTTCAATATTAAGTATTTATAATGATGGCTCTTTTTATCCTGTTAATAAACATCTCCTAATCCATGCTCAGTAAATATATACGTGAAAGGTAAACATTAGGTAACCTAGCTTACGTACCATTGTTTTGAATTTAAATGAGTACAGAAAAGTGTTCAGAACTATTTCTTGGGAATGGAAAAAAATTAATATAAAAAATCAAATTGTGATATTTTGTTATTTTGTTATGAATACTGCTCAACTGGTTTTGACTGAAAATTTCAAAACAGCTACACCTGTCCTATAACTTGAAATCCAGTCCATTTTTGACACATTGGAACAAATAACTGAATCTTTGGCAAATCTCTTACAAAAGCAAAACAAGCCAGAAGAATACACTATTCAGGGCTGTCATTAGGGCCATAACCTTAACACCTGTTACAGCAGAGTATGCTTGATTTTCCCTTGTTGCTACGGGTATAGACTGCGAGCAGTCTCTCTTTTCCTCGAAAATCTGTGGGGCCAGGAAGAACACAAAACGAGTAAGCATGAAAACATGACTGAGCGCGACTTGCAAGTGGCGATGCTGCGAGCTGCTAGTGGTGACAACACCGTCACTATCATGTACGTTTTACCCATAGTTTTTGAGGAAAAGAGAGACTGCTCGCAGTCTACTACGGGTAAAATTGCCTGTTGTTATTAGAATTCAACCACAAAGTAACAAGTTTGCTATGGGTGCAGAGAATGAGGCTACAGGTGTCTCAAAACTCAATGACAGCCTTGCTGTTAACTACAACACCTTTATCGCTGTATGGATTTAGCTGTGAAACACCATCATCGTCCTGTGGTATCGCAGCAACTTCTACTATCTCTGGCTCATCATGTTTTGCCTGCTTCTTCTTGTTTCTTTTCTTTCTTGCATTCTAGAAAGAACAATTATAAAAAGCTAGTACATTTAGGTTAGCATCTCCACTATGCTATGCAATATAAGCCCAGGCCCCAGCTATTCAAAGACTGGATAACACTATCCAACAGATTGTGAATTGCAGGAAGGCAATTGGTTCACACAAGCAAGCACCCATTTTTTAGTTTAGAAAGTTATCAGTTGACACATTCTCGATTGATATAATGAAAACCATTACAATAAGACAGAGAACAAGTCAAAAGGATCTGGGTCTGGCACATTTTGTGACGTCCTTCAAGGAGATCTTACCTCACCCATAATTTCAACCAAGACCTGGCCAATTATACTTTATATTTTTACCTCAAGTTGCATGAGATTCTCTGCGTAAATATTTACATGTAAGTTACTTTAATTTTGTCTTATGCTTTTGTTAGTCACTGAGTGAGACTGCATGAAATTTCTGTGCATTCTAGATATACAGCTTTAATAGACAAGTGAAGTTGTCTGAATCGAGCCAACAGCACTCAATATAATTGTGCAGTAAAAGTTTAAACCAGGTTTAAATTGCATTTAAGATCAACGAAAACGTTATTTCATTGATGTTCCATGGAAACTCTGTACTACCTTTCTACATCTACTCCTCTGCTTTTAGTTAAAACTGGCACCCACACACTAAAATTTTGGAGATTTCCCTTTCGGACTCTTGTTATCTCATTTCAGACAAATTTTGGGCAAAAAATTCAAACACTTTGCTGAAACAAAGCTAAATAAATGTAAATTTACACCACCACACACCCATTTGACTAAAACAACATCTGTGACAAATGATAGTCATACTGCACCCTGATAGTTTTAGAATAAACCGACAAGAGAATAACACAAATTTTATCAGGCTGTTACATATCTTATGAAGTGTCACAACTAGGGTTTGCTCCATTAAGATCATTTCATCATTTCACTCCTTACAGGAGATATGAATTCAATAAATTGACCTCGCTCCCAATGTGTGGCTTCATAGCTCAGTTGGTAGAGCATCGCACTGGTATTGCGGAGGTCACAGGTTCGAATCCAGTTGAAGCCCTGAGTTTTTCAGGCTTCCTCTTTCCAATTGCTTAAAATGGAAAATTTACTACGATGATCATTCTTCACTTCCTTTTAAAAGTGTTATTCTGCATTAGAAAATAATGTTTCAGATGCTAAAAATTCTGAACACTTAAAAAGTTTTTAACAGTTTAATTTTCACACCCTTTTTTTGGTTCGAAATAAAAATCTTCTGAAATTTCTTACAAGCAATGTATTCTTCTTTGATGAAATAAGCCTTAGTCTCAGTTCACCTTAGTTGGGTGATTAAACCTCTTTGTGGCATTTTGCTCCTTAAAATACAAACATTTACTGCAGGTATAAAAACTTGAAGGGTCAATAAAACTTTAAAGAAACCCTTGCTAAATACAGCGTGTGAGTTTTCAAGGCTTCAGTCATGAATATTTGCAGACATCTGCAACATCTTCTGTTAATTATTCCTGTGAACAGACCATTAGAAAGGAGGTGTAAATAAGGATAATTAAATTGATGAATGTTAACATTACATCGTTGCAAATGTTCGAGACTTCATAGCTATCAAATATTTTTTCAAGTATTTTTTTTACAAAAATGTAGTTTAAGGTGAGCCAATCAAATAACACACATGTTAAGGCAGAAATTAGGTAATATTGGCTATTATATCTCTTTTACGAACATGGTAACCTCTCTATAATCATTTCTTCAAACCAGTGTTTGGAAAGGAACATTCAAGGGACGTTTCAGAAAAAAATGTTCAATGATGTTTAATTCTGAGAAATCCCGTTGACCCCTTTCTTGGGTTACCTTTCAGTATCCAATGACCTCCCTGAAGCATAATGAATCGGCCACTGTTGAGGCCCGTCCCTCAACAAGACTAAAACATATGGACATATTAATGACGCAGGGCAGAAAAAAACCTTGTCCTTTGAAGAGCTATACGACAACGTTAGTGGATTGTAATCTGATGCATTACTTTGGAAAGCTCTTTTTCACAGGCTTCAGGTTTCACTCCAACTAAAACGACATTTGTTCGCTCATGCATCAACCGCATCGACTACCGGAAGTTACGAAGTGTGTGGCTTTTTTCAACAGACAAACGCAGGAATTTATCAGGTCGGAAATCAGCAAAAACAAAAATCGCAGTGTGTAATTTTAAGTCGCTACAAAACGATGTCGAGGTTTTTAATGGAGTGTCTTACAAGACGTGCTAAATAATGTGAAGGACTACACGACAGAATTTTCCGGTTTTTATCTCACTGCAAATTTGTATCAAGTGCTACAAATCACGCACTTTTAAATCTTCAAACAAAACTGCAAATTTACACAATACCGCAATCTGTACGGAAGAAAGATTCAGGATAAGCTTAAATGAACTTCAGTTGCCAGCTATTAATACAGTAGTTATTTCTCACCTTGAAATACGTTTATAGATATACAGTGACCCTATTTAAATATTTAATACAACCTCAACATCCCAGTGACGTGACAAATAATTCAAAGACCTGAAAATACCAATTAGTGGCAAAAAGTTAGTACTCTCCGAACCTTTGATTTCCTTCCCTGGGTACTCCACTCTTTCAAGATATTATCTGCTTCTCCTAGAACAAAACGAAAAAAATATGAGGAAATAAGTTTTCGTCGTTAGGAAAGTTGTTGGAATATGACATTCTTCACTGCGTAGAAACGGGATAGACCTGTGTCCACAGAGACTACTAAAGTTTTAGTTTCACTTCTCAAAAATGATACCTCCCGCTTAATCTTAAATCTGCTAGTGTCTGATAAAAATACCAAGGGGTTTTTGCTTTCAACTAGTCGTTGACGAAAGAATAAAAGTCTTACCATTGGTGAAGCAAGCAATAGCTGCTTCCACATTGTAATCGCACGATTGCAAGACCAGGGTTATGTCATCTTTGCTACGAAGCGGGAAGGCTTCTCGAATGAATCCAATCTTTGAATAGTAAAAGAAGAATTAAACTTGCCAGCATTGAACACAACCAGATTAATTCACAGCTTTACAATCTGTTGTGATAAACGACCAAGTAAACTTACTTCTGTCTTCGGATTTGCCGAACTACTTCGCTGAGCGAAATTCAAGTCTGCAAGAACTTGGTCGTTTCGGGTGTCAAAGAAATCTTTTCCTAGAAGATGGAAACATGAAATGTTGTCATATATCGTATCCAAGTTTTCTAGGAAATACAACCGGTTTCCCAGTAAAGAGATAGTTTACGAACCTTGTTTCGCAGAGTTTTTCTTCGCCATTTTGATCGGCGGAGATATCTGTGCCGGGCTAAGTAAAACCCGCTAACTACAGCGCCGATTGAAACTTCCCACTGTGATTGACAGAGGAATTCTCCTTGCCAGTAAGTGGCAAGAATATGAACCTCGATCACATCGTATTGAATAAACGACTCGAAATTTGTAGGAGTATGCATCATTGTCTTCTTTCTGAGATCTGTGCATCGTAGCATCGAAAAGACGTCGAAAATAATTTTAATTCTTATTTGTTACATGATGACATTTACGGATAAAAATGGTTGAATAAATATTACTTCTACTCTCAATTCTTATCACCAGCCTCGTTGTGATGATATTTACGTTACTAGTAACTAATGCTTTTATCGTATTATTGTTCCAATCAAGACATCCTTTTCACACGGGGCTTCTATCAAACAAGCAACATACCTTAACGAAAACAAACAACTCTGTGTCGAGATCAAAATATGTAAGGAGGATTTATGAATTATTCACATCAATGACCTTTTGTCAAAAGTTGTACCACTAACATTTCTATTCACGCTACAGTCACCTTCTACGCACATAGTTCGGTGAACAGATACTCATTTCCTCAAGGTCAGTTTTTACAGAATGAAAATCACTGTCTGAAAAGATTCATCTCGATTAATCGTTCTAGGTTCTGTGTGTAAATTATACAATAACATGTGTCGCGTGACCACAAATCATCCGGTGGCCTTTCCAGTTGGAATGGTATGTTTCAAAACAGTCGTCAATTGACTGAGGAGCAGTATGAACACAGGATGAACAGGAAAACAGTTTTTTCCCTTAATACTTGTATTAAAAGCTTCTACTTAAAAATCAGTTCTCGGCAACATGGTTTTTCCAGCGAAGCAGGAGTTCGGCTTCCTGTTTCAGCGTTGGCAGAAGCCTGATCAATCTATTGATATAACGTTTGTTTAATCACTGTTTCAACAAATGTCTGGTTGCTATCCGGTACTTTTTGACAGATCTCTACACACCGATGAATATTTTAATGACATTTTCAATCGTGGCAGTTTTAGTTTCACCCCGGTAGTTTCACACGGCTTTAGAAGCTGATGATAAGTAAAAAATCCACTTCATTCAGTTAGCTTTGCGCTGATGTTGTCACTATTCTACTGAGTTGATTACTAACAGGGCTAGTATTTAATTCATTGAATGATATTATTGATCATTCAAACTGTTCCTCTTTATTAAATATCAAAACACAGCAGGACCTTAAATTTGAAAACCAACCACTTAATTATGAGATAGTAACTAATTTATTAACTGAACAGTCACTTTCTCTTCACAAGGCCTACTGCTTCAAGTCATGTTTACGTCATTTTGAGTAACTTTTTTCAGAATAACTGAGCTGCATTTTAGACTGTTTCAGCTATTTTTAATGGTTCTCTTCACATGTGTATCAATTTGTCCCGACCCAGAGTCCTTCTCTATTAACCAGAAGGGTTTTGGCAGGAGAAAAGGCTGCAGGGCCTTGACAAGAACCCCCCTGGGAGGGAACAAAATTGAATAAGTGAAAATCTTAGTCCAAGAATCTAGCCAGTCAAATCAGATGCTCTCCAGAGCGCACTTATTCCTCATGCCAAGGCCCACACTAACCAGCTAAGAGGAACAGTTGGCTCTGGAACAAGAATGTTATCCCTCAGGACTGGTCAAGGGGAAAAGATTACTTGCTGACATTGAATGAACATAATCTAGAAATTTCACCGGTTGAAACCAGAAGGAAATGATTGCATGAAGAATGATCCTATCAGAAATCTAAGGGAAATCTGTCCCCAGGGAAGGTGACTCCCATATAAAAAGGACTGGGCTGCTTGTCAGAAATTTGGAAAAGAACCTCTACCAAAGAGGTACCTAGATCCTGTTTTGTAGGCATGGCTTCAAATTTTTCTTCAACCCTAAGAGGTACCAATTCTAAAAAAACACATTATCTCCTTTCATCATTTTTTCAGCTCAATACCCCTAAAGGGTACTGAAAAAACCCTGCTGTGGACCTTTTGAGGCTGAACACCCTAAGAGGTAGCAAAATGGCTTTTCTAACCCTTAAAAGATATGAGCACCCTGCCGTTTAATGTGGGAGTCACTACTCCCTCCCCTCCCCCCTTCCCGCCCACTGCATCCAGGCCTGGCCACAGATATTTTTGTCCTGCAAGTTAATTGTCTTCAAATTTGCGTTTTGGATCTTTTAAATCCACTGTGGTTGATAGTTTGCTTGTGATCTGAATGACTGAACTCAAGATAAATTAGAGGGTCTGATATCTGAACTTAATAATTGTGTTGACTCATATAGGATTAGGTTTAGTATACATAAACCAGGTCTTATACCACAAGACAGTAACAAATCCAAAAAATTTGAAAAAAAAAGTGTGAGGAAAATTTACATTGCCTAAACTATGCACAAACAGATTAAAGGGAAATTTTTCCCTGTATTCCCAAAGAATTGAGAAGGGCTGGCTTAAATGGACACATGCAAAAGATGAACTTCATCAGACATAATATTATCGTGAAGTCCTACACAGCAATCCTGTAAAACAGTACTTATAAGCATTTTTCAATTTGTTTTATTGATGAGCTTACTTTTTAAGGGAAGTTAAAAAGCTAATGATTATGTACCAGTATATCACCCTCATTATACTTTTTTTTCAAGTTTACAGATGCTACCCGGCATACATCTAGACTACAAGTAATCCCTCTTTCGCTTAGTCTGTCATGCGTGATGTGAAAGAATCGCGGAAAAATGGCCACGTGAAATCCTCGCGTGCTTCTCGCCTCCAGGGTTTAGCGCGGCCATTTTTTTCACGGTTCTTTTGCATCACTCACGATGGACTAAGCCAAAGAGGGATTACTTGCAAAAATATGAGCTCAACTAAAATTTCCTTATTTACGAATCTTGTATTATTATTTTAAAAACAATTACCAGGTTTTACAAGTTCATAATTCTATGTTCTATTCAAGTAGCAAAGCAAAATTAACCAAGCATATGTAACATCCATGCATTAAATAAAAGATATCTTGAAGAAAATAGTAAGTGTTTTATTTTTTTATTGCAGCTGTTTTACAAAGTATTTACAGAGAGAGAGAAGAAAATTCGCTGCTACATTTGGTCACTGTCCCCAGAGATGGGACAGAAGTTTATTGTTACAGAACCTCAACTTGATGATGTTTACACCGTACCAAAAACCCTTATGTATTGTAAACCTCATTGCATGATGTTAAACAAAAGAACTATAATAATACTAAGATGTGAGTATTCCAGACAAATATTTGGTTATGTCAGTGCTGAAGTGCTTTGTCCTTGGAAAATTAAGAAAAAATACTTTATACATCTCAATGACCTTCCTTAATAAAAGCATACAGATTCACATTATATCATCTAAACTCTGCTTTATTCATAAAAATTATTATCCATCTATGTACCCATTGTGTCACTCTTTTAAAAAGTCTTTAAGAATCTTTGGTATAGGTAAGTCATCTAATTTATCTTTATCTTTCACCCATTTGAGTATTTCAGTCTTGCAGATCTCCTCCAAAGTCCCCACTGTCAAGTAAAAACCAAACAGTAATGCTTTGTACACATGTACATTATGAAAAAATACCATAATCAGTATTCACAGTGACGGTAAAGGAAACATGACTGAAATCAGGTCATGTCAGGGGGGGGGGGAGGGGCATTGTGCATGCACTTCTGCATTTTACAACACCTCCTCTATTTTACCAAATAGTAGAGTTTGTGTAAAGTTCTCTCAGAAAATAATATTGTATACTCGTCTGGTGGTCTACAAAAACTGCTGGTGGATGTATGAGCAAATCCCAAGTGCATTCAATAGTTTTTTGTGACCTCAAAAGTGCATTATTTTCTTAGGAAACATAGGAACATCATTTACCTGGTATAGAATATAGAATGACAATGCAAAAGTATTTTCCTCTGAGAAGGGGTGGTGGTTGCACAGGCAATACAACATTGAGGACACAAGTGCTCTATAACTTCTAGCGGTACATTGCTCAACTTCAATAATGGGTACATACCAGCTATGTTCTATTAGTAGAAATCTACTATAAATCTCATTAGCTACGCTACTCACTATCTATTCTGTGATAGATAGTGAGTAACGTAGCAGTGTACCCTTGTCAACAAAATGACGGCTGCTTCTTGGTGTTTTCGAAGAGTCTGTGAAGAGGATTTAGATATAGTTTTGAATGACTAGCAGATTTGTACTAAAACAATTAGATTATTCACCTTCGATTTCTACGCATCATAGTTGAACCGGGCTGTGCCCTCGTCAACTATCACACAATAGAAATCTTGAGCTTGTAACCTAATAATTGTTTAATGGAAATTTAATAATCTGTCCATATCTACCATGTTCAATAGCAGTCACATTGGTGTTCCTAAACAACAGGTAATTTTCCATAAGAATTTCAGAAATCATTTCCCAAAGGGGAGAACTTTATTGTCTGGAGACAAAAACATGGGGACAGTGACATCATTTGAAAGGGTACATGTGTTTATTAACTGATTTTTAACCAGGAGTGAGGTCTTTAAAGGAAAATCTCAAAGTAAGCATTGAGCTGTATGGATGGAGTGACAGCCAGGTCAATACAGCAAGGCCAAAGTTTGAGTTTTCCCCTAAAAATCAAACACTCAAGGTTGATAGGTTGCTTTAATATTATTTGCTTCGTCTTTTGCAGGCCTCTAATCAGCCTGTAGGCATTACAGGAGAATAATGGCCTAGCATTCGCCAATAAGAGCACATATCATATCAGCTAAAAACAAGCCATACAATAATTAACTTTCCGATAATTATTGCAAGCCACAGAATAGAACTTCTTTTTAAAAAATAAATTATTATAAGTAACTGGTAAGGAAGTTCTTATTCATGTTTAGTCTTATAAGGATTGACCAAGAGCAAAGTTCAACATATAAGCATCACTAAATACTCACCTCCAAAATATTTCAATGAAACTTGCTTTGTCCTTCCGTAAACGTCAAATACAGCAAATATGTCTTTTTTTACAGGTATTCCAGAGATTGCAATTCCTTGGGGTACTCCATTAACATAATACATTAAATCACCAGTACTTAACACTTGGACTCCGAGAACGTCATTAACTTTAAGTGAGTGAATGCTAAAAGAATATTCTTTTTCTATTTCTCCATTGTGTATACGAGTGCCAGACAGCATCCAATATTCCTGGCCTTCTGGTGTGAACAAATCTGTCGCGGCTCTAACTACTCTTGTCAGATGGCAGTTGGGGTTGTTTGTTGTGATACCAAATCGCTGACAAATTAGAAACAAAATCACTAATTAATTAAACCAATTGAAATTAAGATGCTATTTACGAGGCTAAAAAGTTAAATACTGGTAATTAAAAGAGAAACCTGATGTCATTGTTTAGTAAAATTTAGTAAGATTTATTCATAAATAAATAGAGAAATAAATACCTAAAAACAGCAAAGCTGACAAGCCTGTGGCTCTCATTTCTGGATAGAATTGGAATTTGGAGCATTGGTTTTTGTGGAGGGAGGAAAGGCAGAGAACCCTGAGAAAAACACTCTGAGTAGGGAAAAAAACCAACAACAAGCTCAACCCACATGTGACGCAAGGCCCGGGAATCAAACCTAGGGAACATTGGTGGGACGCGAACCTTCTTTACCACTGCGCCATTCCTGAATCCCAATCCCAACATCTTTTGGGACGAGAACCAACAACAAACTCAACCTGTGACCCAGGTTCGATTCCTGGACCTGGTGTCACAGCTGTGGGGGACGAGTGCTTTCAACACTGCGTCATCCCTTCATCTTTTGTTCCTTGTGCAATGAAAGATCTCTAAAAGACACCGCTAAGAAAACTAAGCTTTGTGGATATGTTGTTTCTTGAAAACAAAGAGCAAACCAGCAAAGAAAATAGGGGCTTTGTTTTTCTATTAAATTTATACCTCTTCAAATATATTGAGGACTCTCAAACTGTGAACAGTTGACTATTTTTGGGACATTTTGTGGGATGTTTGACACATTTCCATAATTTAATTGTCAAATCGCAATATCTATAATATTTTTTAGGGTTGAGAAGAGGAAACATCAATTGCAATGTCCCGGATTTCAAATATTTTGGGTTGGCATCTCTGTACCCCCTTTTTCTGGCTAAGGGTACTCCCCTTTTTCAGACACCCTCTTCAGTTGGTGCGAAAATATGGAATGGCATCCCCCCTGAACTTCGTAAGCTATAGAAAGCACCTTTTAAACCCAAGCTGACAAACCTGCTTTTGAAAATTCTTGAAATTGAGGAGATGAATGTTGACTTTTGCTACTTTGACCTTTCTAGCTTATATAAATTTTGTATTTTAACTGACTAGCTTTCTCCTTGACCTGTTAAGAATCTCGTGTGACTGGCTTAGTTATAACCCTTCATATAATTATCACTACTATTATTTATTATTTATTTTTATTTGCTCACTCATGTATTTATTTAATCGTGTGTGTGTGTGTGTGAGAGAGAGCTTAGCAAATGTCAGTTTAAGTAGCCCGCCTAGAATAGCTTTGGTAAACCATAGCTTTGCTAACTGCGGGCTACAAAGGCCTTCTCTGTATTGTTAAAATAAAAATACAATGATACAAGATGATGATGATACAAACCTATTTTTGTCTCCAACCCCTACCCCTACCCCCCCCCCCCCCGCCGCTACCCCGCCTTGCCATAAAAAAATTTAATGAAAAGGAGGACGTTTTTTTACTCAGGGTAACTCGGGAGGGTAGGGGTCATCTCGGGTACCTGAAGCCACACAAAATCTATTTTTTTAAACAAAACATAGCATGAGAAAGAGTTTCATTTAGTGTTAATCACAATAACATAATCATCAAGGAACCTTAAAATCTTTTGGATAAATTGCAGCAGTTTTGCGCAAGTTGGATAGCGATCCATACATAATGACTCAAATTTACAAATGTCTAGAAGATGGGGATTTGGAATTCGATTAAACAGTTAGTTTGCAATAAAGATAACTCAACTAATAACGATAAAAAGGTAAAAGCTCCCTCGACGTTTCATGTAGCCCTTACATACCAAAGATCCTGCCCACTTTGATTCTAATTCTTCAATTTTAAGCTGAAAAACCTCCCCAATGTGCAATGGCCTGTCGCTGAAAACCATTCCATGGTCGTACGTATCACCTTCTCTTACAGCTCTCTTATTGCCATTGGTGAGTGTTATATTACGTCCATGTCTTTCATGGAAACCTATAACCCATTTCTCAGGAAGAGCAGGCATTAATATCTATTTCTTGTTATAAAGGCGCCGAAAATAAGTTTAAAAACTTCCCATATCGACGGAGGACGCTGTACGAGTAGCTCTATGAGGACTGGGTACAAGATTAATGACGTCATAATGAAAAAGGAAAGTCACGAGCTTATAAACAAAGTTTATATTTGTTTTTTCCCTTCATCTTCTTTTAAAATTGTAAAGCATGATCTTTTGATGTGGAAAATCTGGAAATCTATTGACATAATTAGGAGGAAATGGAAAGAAGAAAAAAATATTTTTGAGTTGCTGGCATCTATTCGTCGGGATAGCGCATGCTCAGAAAGTGAAACAAAGATGGCGGACGGAGCGGAGGAAGTAGGCTTCTAGAAATATAATCATTTTAAGCATTTTTAATGAATCTTACAAGGAAGGTATTAATGCATGCTTACTTATTTTTTTACCCTGTCAAATCTAGGAGGATGAAGTATTTGAAATTACAGATTTTACGACTTCGTCTGAATGGGAAAGGTAAGCTTAAATAAGCACAATTACGCCGGGGTAGCCTGTTGGTAAAAGTATGATAAGGCTTAGGAGCAACTTCACAATACCCGTCCA
>CM042759.1:13695416-13719079 GCA_022496165.2 Catalaphyllia jardinei | reverse complement strand
GAGGATCATACTTCACTTGCATCTACAACCGCAGTTCAAATATGAATTACTTCATATACACTTTACATCATTTCACTCCTTACGGGAGATATGAACTCAATAAATTGACCTTGCTCCCAATGTGTGGCTTCATAGCTCAGTTGGTAGAGCATCGCACCGGTATCGCGGAGGTCATGGGTTCGAATCCCGTTGAAGCCCTGATTTTTTTCAGGCTCTTTCTTTCCAATTGCTTACATTGGAAAATTTACTGCGAGGATCATACTTCACTTGCATCTACAACCGCAGTTCAAATATGAATTACTTCATATACACTTTACATTATTTCACTCCTCACGGGATATATGAACTCAATAAATTGACCTTGCTCCCAATGTGTGGCTTCATAGCTCAGTTGGTAGAGCATCGCACCGGTATCGCGGAGGTCATGGGTTCGAATCCCGTTGAAGCCCTAATTTTTTTCAGGCTTCTTCTTTCCAGTTGCTTAAATTGGAAAATTTACTGTGAGGATCATACTTCACTTGCAAAATGGTCACCATAAAAAAAATTCAGTCGCCAAAAGAAAAACGTGAAGGGGAGGACACTTCATGACATATTTACACGTCTCCAAAAAAAATGTATAGGGGAGGGCATATTACACGAAGGGCTAATGCAATGAATGGCTCGTTTTTAACACTTTACTTTGCTCCAGTAAGTTAACGTATTCATGTCGAGTTTCTGAAGGATGAGAGGGGAAAGAGAAAGACAGGTGATGCCGCTGCTTGTACTATTGATTAAACTCGTCCGATTATTGATAATTTTTCAAGTAAGTTTCTCTTTTAATCTGTTGGTCACCAATTGGCGACTTTCACCAGAATTTTGGTCGCCAAATATTTTTTCCACTCGCCATGGCGACCAAAATGGTCCCAGCTTGGAGTGCTGCTAAGTAGACTTTAATAGTGTGAAATCTAATGTATTTGGCTAAGTGGAAAATAAGTGACCTCCTTAGCAGGGAGGAGAGGGGTGGCAGGTGTTACAAGACCATGTTTCAGACAGAACAGGATAAATTGTTTTATGTACGTTCGTCTAGTGGAAGGTGCCAGGGAGCGCCATAAGTAGGTGGAGACTTTACGGGTTAAATACGGGTCAGATATTCCGGGATGGGGTAGCCAATAGGCGAGGCTTCTGGTGCCAGCTCCCTGAAGCAATCCATCTGGAATTAAGACAGGGAGTCAACGACACCATTCTGGAAGCCTGCTAGATGAACAGCTGTTAGGGTAAAATTGTGCTGGAGGGTGAATAGGGTAATGGGCCTAAGGAGATCCAGGATGTAGGGAATTTTAGAGCTTTTTGTGTTGATAATGGACACCACTGCTTGGTTGTCACAGGAGAAACGAACATGCCTATTATGCCAGTAGGGCCCCCAGATGGCACAAGCTAAGTAGATGAGAAACAGTTCCTGCTAGGCAATGCTTATGTCAGGGGAGGACCCAAGTCGCTGGTGGGAAAGTTATTTACCGTGGAACAAGTGAGGGTTGAAAAAGGCTCCATTACCAATTGACCCAGAGGCATTGGTGACTAGGGAAACAAAATCATAACAGGGGGAAAAAGGAGGGAGGAACAGATTAACCCCATTACAGGAGGCCAGGAAGTGGGCCCACATATCCAGGTCTTTTTGGAATTCCTTGCTTGCTTGAGGCGGATGAAAGAGCAGGGATCAGACAAACTCCAGGTTAGTGAGACCATGCGTCGGAGGAATGAGCAGCCAGGGGCCACGACTTTGCATGCAAAATGTAGTGACCCAATGAGTGATTGTAGGTCGTGAAGACAGCAGCTGGTTTTAGACTGCCAGGTAGAGACAAGGATTCCCATAAATTTTAGTTGGGTAGAAGGGGTGAAAGTCTTTCCTGGGGTGAGAGGGATATCTAGGTCAGTGAATAAGGTCAGGAGGTGACACAGTGTGGTAGAGCAGTGGGACTTAGGGGGAGGGAGGGCAATGAAGAAATTGTCATTTGCATGACTCCAGTGATGTTGAGTTTGTTGCGGATTATCCATTCCAAAGTGTCTGATAGCATATTAAACAGGAAGGAGCACTCCAGAGCCCAAAGGGGAGTACGGTATAGAAAAAGAAAAGGCCTTTCCACTGCATGCCTAACAGTTCCCAGATGTGGGGGTGAATAGGGATTATGCGGAAGGCAGACTGAATGTCAGTCTTGGACATAAAAGCACCCTTCCCGAGGAAGAGGAGGAGATGGATGTTATTGTCAATAGTGATGTATTGAAGGGTGGAGTCCTCAATGGGAATATTTGCATTGATGCTGGTAGAGGGGGTTTAGGGTATGAGAGGTGAAAAATACTGCACCATTTATTGGAGTGTTTTTTGGGAACTAGACCCAAGGGGGAGATACAAAAATGTTTAAAAGGGGGAAAGGGAAGGGGCCAACAGTGTGGCCATTAAGGACCTCAGTCAAAAGGTCTTGTTCCAGGATATCTGGGTGTAGGTTGGCTGGACATAGATTAAGGGTAAAACGAGTGAGTCTGGGGGCCGGAATAATCAATCCAGAAGCCCTCCCGTAAGCCCGAATAAAGCGAAGTAATAAATTGAGGGTCAGGATGGCCTTTAAGGTGGGATTCAAGGAGCTCAACATTAACTGGGGTACGTGGTTTAAGGGTAGAAAGATGTTAGGGTCGGGTCTTGGGCAGCCCTTCTTCTAAAGTTGATGTCATAAGCAAGCCAGCAGAGACCTAAGAACTTTTTGCACACACAGACTAGATGATGTTGAGGTAAGCAAACATTTCCACTGCTGGGTGTGGAAATGCAGATAAAAGGACGATGGAAAAAACAGAGAAAGCTGACAGCCACCAATCAAAAGAATTGATGGGGACTTTCTTAGTTCTCCTCTGGCTCGGAAAAGAAATGGGTAAGGATTTGCCATTGACAGTAAGGGTAAGGAGATCGTGAGCAGTGGGGGAAGTGGTAGAATTCTCATCGTAATAGCGATGCAAAATCAATGTACTCACCCTTTACGATAGCTTTCCGAGTTTTTTTTGTCCACATGTGCTGCGAGGTCACCAGAATTAGAAGATGGGGTTTATAGTAGCTGGTGAACGGAGTTCAGATTGCCAAAGTTAACGGCTGGCTCTGCAGTTGAGGTGCTTGTGCATCCTGGCGTGTTAGAGAGACTGGCCAATTTGCTCTCGACAATCGCCTATACGGTAGAGGTAATCTGGTCCACAGTGATCCCAGGCTGTGCTTCATTGAGTGGTTCTTCGCCCGTAGTGTTGGCATTTGGCGGAGGAATCACTGTCTGATCGTCTGGTTCTTCTGTGGCCTCGGCATCAGCAGTTATCTTGGCAGTGCTGACACGTGTTGAGGTGGTTTTCTGATGTTTAGCACGTGCAGTAGATGAACGGCTCTTGGTCCACTTAGCTTGTTGTTGTTGTGCCTCGAGGCATGTTATAAGAGCCTGTCGGTTGCCTGTAATTGAGAGGCTGCTTTGTTGGCAGTGAGTTTCGTGTAGTCGGTCATGGTTATTGGTCAAAAGGTAGATTGCGATAAACTCTTGAAATGGCAAACTGAGAGAACTAAACGTTTGAGTCCAGCAGCTTAACTGAATTGCAAGTGAAGGTCTACTGCGATCTTGTGTGTAAATAGTGGAAGACGACGCAGAGCTGGTTGGCTGGCAGTCTGAGAACATGTGCAAGCTTATCTTTTATTGGCCGGTAAAAATAGAGGGGAATACAAGTAGGTGATTACAGTACAAAGAGTGGGAAAAGGTTGCCGGAAAAATACATCCATGAGGGAGTGTAAGGTTCAATTGAGCTCAACATTAACTCCAGTTTATGCTTTGGCAAAAACAGCCAAAAGGTTGACATATAAACAACATAAGTTACTAAATGCTCCACATTATTCCATGGTTTGTTTTACGAAAATGTTCCCTTTAAAGCATGGGAAATGGTATCTCTCCACAATGTCCCACATTATTTTGTGAAATGACGCATGCTGACGATTGTTGTTTCCCATTCTAGAAAAGAGAAGGAACTTGGGGAGTAATTTCTGATACAATAGCCTTTGGTAATTTTAATTTTGTTGTGGCGTACCATCATCTGAGGACAAGAAAAAAACCTGCAAGGAATCCTACCAAGCAAACAGAAGGTGTGCACCTCAAAGGCATAAAATATTATTGGGAATGTCAAGCTAAACATTTACACAAAAATATGGAAATGACAGGCAACTTTCATTTAAAAAGCTGTTGGTAATAACCGTTTTAGATTGGATTCAGTGTTTGAGCCAGAAAATTCTACTTGTCTTTATGAGGGCCAAAAAGACCCCTGAAAACCATTTTTGGGACCAATTTTTTTTTTTCGAAAGGGACCAATAAATTGAAAGCTACAGAGGGAAAAAGCATCAGGGTAGCAATGAAAATAAAGCAGTTTATCAGGATCTATGATTGATATGCTTTAATGAGACAGCGCAATGCTGTTAGTGAATTCTTGTGTGCCAATCATTACTTGGCTGTGAATCTGTGTGACGCGGTTCCAGTTGAGACCCACAAATTGACCCTTGCTCGCCATAGAGTCTCCAGTAGCTCAGTGGTTAGATTATCCGACTAGATCATGGAGGGTTGTGGCTTCAAATCCCATGTGGAATCAGATTTTTTTCTGAGTTTTCCTTACATTTAATATCTTTTTGTTGTTGTTTCATCTTTAGATAAATATACTCCTCATTTTGTATTGAAATATCATTGTCACACTAGACCCGTAACCTCCAGATTTCAAGTCCGATACCTTAACCATTCAGCCAGGCTGTGTCCGGAGAGACTGAAATTTAATGTTACACACTGTATCTTATTTTGCCAGGTTTAGAGGATGGTTTGCCTGATGGCATGATGGAAATGTTTGACATGGAATTTGATTTTCCACCAAGAACACACTGCCTAAGTAGATGGTGAGTTAGAAAAGGTCTCAAAGTATATGCTTGCACAGGGCTTGAAAAATAAACTTGAATTCCCATCTCTCTTCAGAATTTCAGCTCTCAAAGTTTGCTTGTCCTGGACAAGTTTTATGTTATAAAATTAATTTTCTGGGCAGGGGAGTCAGTTTTTCATGCGTCTGTCCTGTTATAGACAATGAATTTCATCATAACATTGTCAAAGTAGTCTGTTTATTTACTTGGCTATCGCCTCATGGATCCACAGCTGCACAGATGCATGAAAAACTGACGTCAATTTGTTAAACATATATTAATCAATGCTGCTGCCTAACAGGAGCCCAGCAGCCTTGGGCTCCCAAGAAAGTCCTTTGGGTGCCTTAATTTTTTCAGCAGCTCCCAAAACATTACCTGTTGGGCTCCTAACTTTTTGGCTTTTGCCTCTCTGGGCGCCTTGAAATACTGGTTAGGCAACAGCCTTGTTAATGTTATTAGATAATTATAATTAATTAATTAAATGGATTAATTAATTTTTTTTTTGGGGGGGGGGGGGGCCCGACCAAGCTTGACTTCTGGGTACCCCAACCTACAAGGTTGGGTACCAAAGGGCTCGCTAGATTTTTTCTTAGAGCGCAGCCTTGATTGTGGTAAAATATACAGCTGCCATCTTTTTTCCTTCCAGTGGATTTCACTTGGCTCATATGAGAATGCTTGCCACACAGGCTAAGAAGGAAGTGGAAAGCAATTTGTTACGGGAACCTTGCTGTCTATCAGATGTCCCTTAGGGTCTTTTTCTCTTGCTGTTCTCTGTCCAATGATGGGTACTGTACCAGGGTAGCCACAAAATTCAAATTTAAATTATTGAAAGAACTTTTTGCCTTTCAAGAATTTAACATGCCATCAAAGATGCAGCTTTCTTGAAGTACATGTATTCCCTTTGATGTCTTTAAAAGTTGGGGCTGATCTGGGAAATATTATTTTTGGTTTACTAGGTACGGTTTAAAGGAATTTCTTGTTATTCATCCAGCTGAGGATACTGAAGCTGTCGATAGTGAATCCAAGTGTCACCTTCTCCTTAGTTCCATTAGTATTGCTGCCACTAACTCTAAATGGTACGTAAGCTCAAAGCATTATTTTAACCAGAAAGATAACTTTTTGAAGTGCCGTTTATCAAGAATTGTCTAAACTGGAAATTTTTTAAGAATCTAGGTAGTGCTCTGTTGAGTTACATAAGCTTGCAGCGTGCATTTTTAAGTGTGATGCTTCTTGTATTTGTCAGACAAGTGTTTGGAAAAATTCATATTATTCTTAATAGAAATTACAACATAATGAAGATAGAAACTACAGTTGCTCAGACTGTGCCCATAGCAGTGGTTGAAAAAAAAATTAAACTGACTCATGGAGGGCGAGTGGAATGATCTTGTTTCTGATTGGCTGCGTAGAACTTATTTTTTGCTCCCATTTTGTTACAAGTTCAGATATTTTGTTTAGAAGCGTAGATTTGTTTGCAGATAGAATACAGAGTTTTTCTGTCCGACACAAATTGCAGCATGACGAGGTTCACTTGTATGCAGTAGCTCACATTACAGTAGACCTCTTAGAGAAATCAGTGTTACTGTCTTTCAGGTCCCATATAGATTTAGATAGGACAGGATTACTCCACAGGGCCTCGATGACTCAGTTTTAATTTTGTTTCAGCCGCCATTATGGGCACAGCTTGATCATCACTTTAAGCATAAAACTCAAGTAACGGTAGTTTCTATCTTCAATAAAATGTAATTTGTATTTCGGTCTGCATGCATTTGTATTGAGCACTCATGTAATTGTATGATTGTGTTAAACCACTTCAGTCCATTTTTTGTTAATTATTCTTAATATATAATTCTAAAATATTTTCCTTTACAAACTGTTTAAGAAATTGCAAGCTCTCAAGTTGAGACTGAACTTTGTGAAAATTCAAATCACCAGAAAGTATGGTACTGTAATATTTAATTATTAGTAATTAGTTGTCAGTGAAAAAAGAGTTCAAAAGGCAAGCAGGAAATCTGATTTTCTTTGCACCTTGGTAATCTAAATTAAAATATAGTAGGTCATCATGATTTTTTTTTTTCATTTTTTTAATGCGCATTAATGATGCACATTTATTGGTTATGATCATACTAGTCTTGTGTAAGTAATTCAACTTGAATATTTCCGCTTTGCAGTATAGTTCCCATGTTTGCCCATGTTCTTCAGCGATGGAGAAAAATTTATGTTGGACTTTGTGTTGGAGGTGGATTTCGCACAGTATTCGAGATTTCTCACCTGAATCATGTCCCTACTCAATACAGACATTTGGCTGGACTTCTTGAAATCTTCAAAGATAAATTGGTAGGTTTGTCTTTAGTTAACATGGGTGGTCAAGATAAAGCTAGATATAAAGTGACTGAGATCTTGTGTGTGTCTGTGTCTATGAGCTGAGAAGCAGTCAAGGTCCATAACCACACACACAAAAATGATTTGAGGCTAATATCCAGCCATCTAGTAGACTTAACAAGCTTGGTCAATAAAGGATCTTTTATATGACACACACTGTACAGGGCCCCAGTCTCTCATGGGACACAACAGGGATTCCCGATTGGGCAAGAGACATGTTGCATTTAGCATTAATTCTCTGATACCCTCAGCCCCCCCAATTCAATAGGGAGCTTAAGCACATGCATTTTTGAGACATGGACGGCAGCCGGAAGAGAATATTTCGCATGCTAGGACCGTATTTTCTTCCAGATTTCTTATGCTACTCATTTTTAATGGAGAAAAGATACTTGACAATGTGACGGAAAGTTAAAAGTGAAAATAGCTCACTTCCGGTTGCCGTCCGCGTCTCAAAAATGCGTGTGCTTAAGTTCCCTAGTGTTGTGAAGGTGCTGTGGTCTGTGCTGTCGAAGAAATAGAAAATTCAACATTGTTTTGAGGGGTGAAGGGGGCAAAATGTTACCAAGATGGGCCAAAATTGAATTTTACTACCAAGTGTCCCAACACTTGTCACCCATTGTTGCTATACAACAGTATCATCTCAATAGACAAGAAGTTAATATTTTAATAGATATGGCATGTCTCTCTGTAGCTATTGGACAAGTGTTATTAAAAAAACCCATCTCTTTTGGTATACAGATTCATTTTGGTACTCGAAAATTGTATTTAATTTTTTCTAGGCGTGTCCAATTTCTCCTATTCCACCTGTCACATTAACAGTCCGTTTTACTTACATACTGGATGAGTGGACAGATTATGCCTGGCCACAAGAGCCGCCTGATCTGTCGTCATGTTTGGAGTGTAAAGTCGGAGTAAACAACCTGGGAACATTACCTTTTGGGGCATGTCAAGATCCAATAAGGTAAGCTAAGTGAAATCCAGGGGAGGATACTCCTTAAATCTTTGGGTAGAGGTGTGCTGCTGGGACACTGCAACCTTAATACCCTGTAGTAGACCACAGTCAGCTTGATTTTGCAACCCTATTGTAGACCAGGCACCAAAAGCCCCCATCCTATCTAGGGTTCTCGCTAAGTGCCAGCTACTGGCAAAATTTGCCAGTTGGATTTTGGCAGATAGGTGACTCAGTGAAGGATAACGAATGGTTTTTAGTTTGTGCATGTACCATCATTCGATATCTGAACCATATGAAACTGTGTACATACTATATCCCAGGCTAAACTGCCTGAAATCATGCCCTTAAAGGCATCACAAACCCATATACATGTAGCTCTTGAAAAAATCATAAGTTTCTGCTTCACTGAATGTTTAATCTTATCAGTAGTATGTTTTTTATGCATTTTTATAACAGAGAGCTTCATCTCTCAACAACATGGCCATGCCTATCTGAAGAAGTCATTGTCGACAATTCTGTCTACTCGTAAGTACTTTGTTTTCGTAGAGGTTTTTTTGGTTCCATGGATGTTGTTAACTTGTTCTAAGTCTACTCCATTCTAAGAGATTAGGCCTGAGTTCCTTAGCTTTTTTTTTCGGTTTCAGTGATCTAGACCCTTGTCATGCCCCTCAGTGGTGTGTGAGAGCCAGAATGAATGACAATCCCCAGTGCTTATTAGGTTAGTTCTGATTTTTGTTTTGTTTTTGAGTGACTGTCCTTTTACTAAGTAAACTGAGCATGAGGGCCATGCTGGGGAATATTGGCTTTAGGTGGTGGATGTAAAAACCAAGCAGAGCAAGATCTGTACGAAATAACCAAGGGCCAACATTTTACAGTATGGCTCGAGCAAAGTAAGTTTGTATTCTAACTTGTTGAGCAGGGATGGCAGTGCAGTGGTGAGAGTGCTCACCTTTCACCAATTTGGCTTGGGTTTGATTCCCGAACCTGGTGCCATAAGTGGGTCGTTTTTGGTGGTTCTTTACTCTCCTCCAAGAGGTTTTTGTCCAGGTACATGTACTCTGGTTTTCTCCTCTCCCCAAGAACCAACATTTGATTTGATTTGATTGTGGTTGATTTGATTTAGTCTCCCCAATTAGAAGAGTGCGTGCACTCAGCTAGTAAATTTGAGACTTTAATAAAGTGATTATCATCGTCATCGTCATCATCATCATCATCATTATCATTATTATAAAGTATTTTTATTACTATGTGGCACAAATTAAATCCAAAAGTAAACAGCTTATGACCGTTGCCAAGATGGGCCCCTCTTATCTGGAAATCCAGGCCAAATAGACATGTATTGCTGATGATCTGAATGATGTTTTACTGATTTGCAGGTGAATATCTTAGTGGATACATGACACTGTGTCACCGGCAAGAGTCTACGATGCAGCTGCTGAATAAGACTGCCATGGATGATGATGGTGAGTAATTTTAGATACTATAGAATTCCATTCATTAGTTGTCATTCTGCATAAATATGTAATAATTTTTTTTTCTCTGAGAGACACTTCCCTGTAGTGTAATTAGCCTCTGTGGAATTTAGCCTAAGGACCTGAAATGCCTGCTATTTTTTATTTTTGTCTACACTTCTGTTATAAACAATTGAGAATAAAAATTAGTGATAAAAATTGTGAATGACGTTTCGATGAATCGTTCATCATTTTCAAATTCGTAAAACTAAAGGTCAAAGTCTTGTGAGTTCTTAATGTACTAAAATGTGTGTGAAAATCTCGTTGCATGTAATTAAAAACACTACAAATAGTTTTGCTTTGATTGAATCAGATTGCGTGTTCAGCTCAGGTCTCACTTCTTGAATAAAGAGCATTTCGTAAATTAAGCACTCAAATTTCCCACGACATTTCTTAAGAATGGTGAATTGTTCCCGAAGGTCTTTGTTTCTCTGACTGTGGGCGTCACGCAGGTGGTTTCCAATAGCAGAGTGCTTGTGTTCCTCAATGCGTTGAAAAAGGTGTCGGCGAAAGAAAATCAACAGCGATCTACGCCCAGTGTTTACAAGCAGGAAAATTGCCGACGACATCAAAGTAGCAGAGGCCAAACCACCATTAATAAATCAACAATGCGTTGTCTATAAGTTCAAATGTGATCAGTGTGATGCGGATTATTACAAGCAGGAAAATTGCCGACGACATCAAAGTAGCAGAGGCCAAACCACCATTAATAAATCAACAATGCGTTGTCTATAAGTTCAAATGTGATCAGTGTGATGCGGATTATGTTGGCTATACTCGCCGACACCTTTTTCAACGCATCGAGGAACACAAACACTCTGCTATTGGAAACCACCTGCGTGACGCCCACAATCAGAGAAACAAAGATCTTCGGGAACAATTCACCATTCTTAAGAAATGTCGTGGGAAATTTGAGTGGTTAATTTACGAAATGCTCTTTATTCAAGAAGTGAGACGTGAGCTGAACACGCAATCTGATTCAATCAAAGCAAAACTATTTAGAACCTAATTATCACTTTCTACGTTCTGCATTGTAGTGTTTTTAATCACATACAACGAGATTTTCACACACATTTTAGTATATTAAGAACTCACAAGACTTTGACCTTTAGTTTTACGAATTTGAAAATGATGAACGATTCATCGAAAAGTCATTCACAATTTTTATCACTAATTTTTATTCTCAATTGTTTATCCAAAGCCTCCGTTATTAGACTTCTGTTATAACAATAGTCTTCAAAATAGGCTTTTCCCTATACAAGTTAAAAGTTGAAATTAAGTATTGGGATAATCAAAAATACTAATTTTACAATATTAAAGTTAACATTTGCTGTACATTTTGTTCAGACAACGTGGCAGACATAACTCATGCTCTGCAGAGGCTTACAGAAGCCCCACATGTGGCGTCATTATCTACTGCTGTTTCTAGGGCAACATCAAGAATATCAGCCATGAGTGAACGCAGCTCACAGGAATTTCCTATCGCTGGGAAACTTCTACATGAAATCCTAAAGGTATGCATTGTTCAGCTTCAACCATATAATGCAAACTTAGCTAGGGGAGTCCTGGGGTGCTTTTGACCCCTTCCGTTTGAGCCTTCTTTAAGCAAACAACTTACAACAGGTAACAAAAACAACACGGCAATCTGGTATACCCTCACTTTTACACAGTATGACCTTTAAAAAATCCTGGCTACACCCCTGTGGCATTCATAGTGTGTATGCTTTTTTGCTGTTTGTAGAAGACCTTTTCACCATTTCTGTTTGGGGGACAAACACAGCAAATTACAGTTACTGTTTCGGGGAAATGGTGAATCTGATGTCTACCAACTCACGGAAAATTTCAGTTCTGAAGGATTTATGAATAAAAAACTTGAAGATACCACTTTCCTAAATGTATATGTGTCTGTTTGTGTCTAAAATGCCCTTTCTATCCACAGCATTTATTTCCAGATGCAGATCAAGATTTAGAAGATTTAGAAATTGAACAACAGCAGTTATTATTTAATAAAATGGAAAATGGCAAGGATGCTAACCTGGAGCAGGGACCTCAGGTGTGAACAGATTTTAAAGTTTTGTGATTGTAATGTTCTTTATCAAGAGTGCCACATACAAAGTTGAAGAACGTCTGAATTTTATTTTGGAAAACTTTGAAAAACAAACAGCTAGTGCCTCTTGAAAGTCAGTACTGCTTAAAAACTTTCATTTGAATGATCACACACTATACTTGTAAAATAGTACTAAACATTACCATAATCACATTAAAGTACAGCCTTTCATTTGAATTTTCACACACTGTGGTTTCGTCCACAGACTCGAAAATTAGAACCACCTTTACAACATAATAAACAGTACCACATGAAAGTACTGCTCAATAGCTTTCATTTGAATGGTCACATACTGTGTTTTTATCCACAGACTTAAAAGTTAAAACTACTCTAGTTGATTGACTTGTGTTGCTTTTGATAAGGAAAATTGTTCTTGATCTTTGACCTAAAGTGACCGACCAGCTCTTTTCATTGCTTACGCTTTGAATGATCATACAATAATAGTTTGATGGACTATACATGTATAATAGTTTCATGACAGGGCATTTGTTTGATACAAGAGACTATAAAGGTGATAAATGATGTAACAGAGAATTGACTCTGAAGTGTAAATTTTAGTGCTAATGTGACCCATGAATAACCCACTGGGCGTTAGCCCTAGTAAAGGGAAACAGGGAACCACACGAGGTAAAGAAAAAATCTTTTGACCTCGGTGGGAATTTTTACATTTTTAAATTTTTTCTTTACCTCGTGTGGTTCCCTGTTTCCCTTTACTAGGGCTAACGCCCAGTGGGTTATTCATGGGTCACATTAGCACTAAAATTTACACTTCAGAGTCAATTCTCTGTTACATCATTTGTGTTCATAGTGCTACGCGGCACAACATTTATAAAGGTGATAGTCTTATAGTCTCTTGTTTGATATGACTGGAAAAAGAGAGAAAGTCAAAGTTTAGTTCGAAAAGTCGTGTGACTGTTGTCACCCTCCTTACACAAACCTAATATTGCCGGTTTTTGACTGCAGTCCTTTCGAATGTCTACTAAAACTCTTAGTAAAAGTAACTGCCAACTTTGTTTTGTCTCGTTGCCTATTCACTCAAAGGAACCCTTGGCTTGTGGTCCAGCTAATCGTTAATTATAGGTCAGCAATGCGTGCAGAGAGGTCCATTGATCAGAAGTAAAGGAAAGGTAAATTCTGCATACGAGCTAAGTGGCCCATCAGGCGGGAGCTTATCCCCGTTTCTGTAGCATGAAGTGATTAGGAGTATTTCTACTCCCCCCTGAATGGGTTGCTAGTCCACAGGGCTACCCCCCCCCCCCCCCCCGCCCCCCCGTATTAAGTTTTCTGGTGCCCATTTTCACATACACTTGAGTGGAGGATGCACTGGGAGAGTAAAGCGTCTTGCCCGAGAACACAATGCAGTGTCCCCGGCCAGGCCTCGAACCTAGACCACTCGATCCAGAGATGAGCACATTAACAACGAGGCTAACTTAAATTACAAGAACTGACTGCCTTTTATTTCTTCAGGACAAGTTTCGCGGTTTGAAAACAGCGCCTGAGGACAGCCTTACTTTCTTCCTTGCCGTTTGTATCTGTATAGTTTATCACAGTTACGGAGGTGAGTGAAGTGCTGTCACAAATACAATCATGTTTTTGCCAGTTTGCCAATGGTCGTCAGTTACTGGGTAATATGTCAAAATTTTACCTGATGGCCTTGTTTTTTTTGTATTTACCCCCTTTACAGGTTTAAGAGCCGTGGCGCATTTATGGCAAGAGTTTGTATTGGAAATGCGATATAGGTGGGAAAATGACATATTTATTCCAAGGTAAAAGCGGCTTTCAAAATTTATTTTGTTATCTCCGTAATAGGCCATGTCGCTATTTTATGCATTTCTCCGGAGGTAGTGAGTTTAAGTGTAGCTAACATTATTTGCTCCACTATTATTATGTAAAAAAAAACAAGGATGCAGAAAAATGATAACTTCATCGCAGTTTATGAATTGTTGTTTTGTTTTATGGACAAGTGAATAGATAATTGGAAATGCGACAACATTTAATAAAATATACAGCAAAAACTATGACTATTTTCTTACTCTAATGATTAATTACGTTGTAAGAATAAACAACCGACTCTTAGTGATTGATTCATTGACAGCTTTATTTCCCGAAAATTAGCATTTAACCAACCCTCCAGCGAAACCTCGTTTCCAGGGTCTCTCATCTTACCGCCCCCTGGAGCTCTCTCCTCGCTCGCTCCAGGGGACGATAAGATGAGACACCCTGGGAACGAGGTTGCCCTCCAGCCCTGCCTCGGGAGGAGAAAGAACGGGCTGCTCATTAGAAATTTTGAAAGGAACCCTAAAGAGGTACCAAGATCTTGTTTTGTGGGCGTGGCTTAAGATTTTTTCACCCCTAAGAGGTAACAATTCCAAAACAAATATTATTTTCTGCCATTCTTTTTTTTCGGCTCAATACTCTAAACAAAGTACCCCGGGCGGAAGTTCTCGGTGTGGACCTTTTCAAGCTAAACACACTGACAGGTACTTTTTTAACCCCTAAAAGGTACAACGAAGAAGACAATAGACTGCAAGGCTGATACTACGTGAAAAACGTTTCGAGACACCAACATGACCGGAACTGATAAAGCAGGATCGCAACAGTGGACAGCGGTTTCGGCCTTCTTGGGCCTCGTCAGCACTGTGTAGCGAAGATATGTAACGCAAACCAAAGAGCCAACGCACATAAATTGCAAAATGACCAAATTCACCATATCAAGTTCCGTACTTTGAACGAACTTGCGCTCCGAAACACGCGTTGCCACATCACGTGTTTCGCAGCGCAAGAAGATCAAAGCGTCACGATTGGTGTCTCGAAAAGCAAAAAAATAAATGCGGCTGGACAAGGCCAGCCTAAACATTTGCACATTCAAACGCATGGCCAGTGTCATGCTTGAAGACGCAGCGTTAAATGTTATTAGTGATAAAACGCTTATCATTTGTGTCGTTACACAGGTTAAAATTACAATCGCCCAATCTTGGAAGTTGTTTAATTCATCAAAAGTTACAGGTTTGTTTGTGTTTCTCCGCTGTAGTTTTTTTGTTTTTATGAATCCGCTGGTCTCTCTTCCAGTGGGTGAGCTAATCATAAGATCAAAAAGTCCTACCTTGCTTCCACATTTGTCATAATTTTGAAAACTAATACATTTTCTAGATATTTTACCAGAAGGACTGTTTTGCTTTGACTTTTGGCTGTAATAATTGTCTAGCGGAACATTATTATTATTATTATTATTATTATTATTATTATTATTATTATTATTATTATTATAGCATACCTTTTTTGTTGTTGATGTTTAAAATTCTAGTTTTGAATTTTTAAAAATTAACTTTATTTCAATCTTGTAAGTAATTGCTGTTATTTAAATATTGTAAGTAAGTATTGTGAAGTTTTAATAAATTTTGTTTCTCTTATCATTATTATTATTTTTTTGGGGGGGGGGTCGACACTGGATAGACACTTTACATGTTTTCTATTTCTTAAATGTGGTCTCTTTGTACTTTAATACGTTTGAGTCAGTTTTTAATTCTATCTTCTCGATTTTTTTTCATTTTCAGATGCTAAACTGCTGTATCGAGAGAAAACGGCTTTCCAAGATTCGAGCTGCAAGTCTACAGTTTTCAACTAAGGCGAACAAAACCTCCGAAACAAGAACTAGAAGCAGTAATTCAAATTCAGAAAATATAAGCTTAGGTAAAAGTAGTTCCAGCGCTCAAATGGAAAGTTTAGAATCGCAGTCGAGTTTTTCGGATGATGAAGAATTTTTCGAAGCCGTTGAAAGCCAAGACGAAGTTGACAAAGACAGTGGAAGCAATACAGAGGATATAAAAAATGCGAAAACGACAGATAATTACTTCAATGAACATAACATTGATGATAATTCTTCAGTGTTTAGAAGAGATGGAGCCAAAGAACCATTTGGGGATTTAAAACTTCTTGTTTCTGGAGAACCGCTTCTAGTTCCGATCACTCAGGTAGGTTTGTTGCTGACAATCGTGGCTTAGAATGAGCTGTTTTATAATGTCAGGAATGGCTGGTGAAAAAGAAATTGTGTATGAACTGCCAGAACAAATAAAATTTTGAGGATTCATTTCACCGGCAAAAGATCGACCGTGTTGTGTTTCTTAGGGTCATAAATGGTTTACTCTTCAATATTTCAATGCACAGTCGTTCAAAAAAAAACGACAAAATGCAAGTGAACATATATTAGATTATATTTTTGAACTGCGGAGAAAGATATGCTAGAAACTCATGAATGATCTACATCGTGAGACATCACGGTTAATTTTCTTTTTCAAGCTTGAATTTCACACAGTGCACTGCACATAACTGCTAAACATAACTGTTATCTTTACTTAATTAGTTTTCTCTACCGAGAACTGAATGGACACAGCTTTGTGTTTGGTTGACTCTTTTAGCTTCCGTTCTACTCATTTGTTTCGTTTCCATTTCTTTGGAGCTAGGAACCAGCACCAATGACAGAGGACATGCTGGAAGAGCAAGCTGAAATTCTCACACAATTAGGGACCTCTGAAGAAGGGGCTCGCGTAAGGGCTCAAATGCAGTGCGCGTCTCTGCTCTCCGACATGGAGGCCTTTAAGGTAAACGATAAGGACCCCCTAATAGGCCATTTCCGAGTCGCATTTTTCCTGTGTCTAAACGAGTCTTGGTGCGAAAGCATTCATATGAATTGAGTTTCGCCTTCAGGTTCATTTTCATGCATATCAAAATCATTTTCATATGAAAGATTTTGCAGGAGGAATCGTTTTGAAACAAAGACACAAAATAACTCGAAAATGTTCTCTCCACAATGTAAAGTACTTGAAACGTTCGTAATTATAACAAACTTAAATATGGCAAATCATAGTCAAAACCTTTCTCCAACCTTGTGTATAAATAGATACTATAAGACTGTTGAGACGAAATAAGAAATTGTCAGTTTTCTAGCCACAGAAACCTTCGATAAAGCGCTGATGTAGCATGCGAGAAAAATTCTTTTGGCTCTTTTCTCTGTATTTTTCTCGTTAGGCGGCAAATCCAGGTGGTTTATTAGAGGATTTTGTGCGATGGTACTCGCCATTTGATTGGATACAAGGCCCCGAGACAGAGGAGGAGGTGGAAGAATTGAGAAGACTCAGAAAAGACACCGATAAACGAAGTGAAGAATCAAGCGCCACTATCGTAACAGGTGTAAATATAAAAATATTTTTGCCGACAATATTGTTTTCCTATCCACGCTAATGCGTTTTCATGTGAAAAGGCATACTTTTTGGTACGTTTTCGCCTATTGTCCACGCTAAACGCCCGAAAACGCTAGTATATGACGCTTTTGTCGGCACAGTTTTCAAAAGCCTCCGTTTTCACCTATTAACACTAAAAACGGAGCGTTTTCAAAACGATACGTTCTCAAAAGGCTTTTGAAACCTTTTTCGAAAGCCTCCGTTGTCATCACAGCGTTCTCAGGCGTTTAGTGTAGACTATCTTAGGTAAAACCGTATCAAAAAGTATGCGTTTTCGTACGAAAAGCGAAATTGTGTTGCCGGGGGCCATAAGTTAGAATTTTCCCGCGCTTAGCTCTCGTTACATGTCTTCCCGCCTTTGGTATTCGTCACATGTAATCTCGTGCGCTTGTCACCCATTCCGTTGCTTCAGTGATTGGAGACTTACATGTTTTCCCGCGCTTCGCACTTGTCACGTGTTTCCTCGCGCCTGGCATCCCTTACACTTCTGACACGTGTTTAGCTTTCCCGCTCTTGATACCCGTCACGTGGTTTCCTGTTTTGTTCGGTTGCTCACTGATAATGGTGACCTTTCGATTACTTTGGGTTACGTTGAGAACAGTCAATGTTAGCAAGGGCGCGGAGAAATTTTTCTTTTTTTTTTTTGTTCTTATTGTTGTTTTTTTTATCAGCTGTAAGCAGTGAAAGCTCGCTGGAGGAAGGCTGGGATACAGAAGACATCGAGATACCAGACGGTGACTTGACGGGTAAAGAGATCAGTAACGCGAAGACTCTAATGGGTGAAGCGAAGGCTGGACATGTTGAAGAACTACAACCCCCGAGCAAGGTTACCTAGCCTGTATAACCTGTTATGATCTGTGTAACAACGAAAGATCAAATTGCACTTCCACTTATTTGGTTTTCGTTACCATTCCTTTTCATAGTGGCGAGAGGAGGGACACCTAAGCCTGCGCATGCGTATTCCAGGCAATATGTGGGTGGAGGTATGGCAGAGTGCTCGCTCGGTTCCAGTCCGCAGGCAGAAACGACTCTTTGACGAAACTAAGGAGGCTGAAAAGGTATTATCTGACATTTTTTTCCAATTCCTCACAATTCACTCTGTTCGTCCTCCAAATTGTACATAAACTATTGTGGTGAAATGCTCTTGGGAATATGCAGGCCTCCCACTAGATTTTTTAAAAAATGTTTTTTTTTTTAATAATTTAGAAAGCACAATTCTACAAACACTACTTACAATACAGGTCTCATTACGCTACTCTACTTACATAACCATTCATACTTACAATATGGGTTACTTATACAGAAAATACAATTACTTGCAATACTGGCTACTTAGACTTCTAACAATACAATACTCTACTTATGTTACTTGCTGAACATACAGTTACTTACAATTACTTTTACTATATATTGACTTTGAGGAGGGAGGAGTACTTCTCGATAAATCATTTGATGGGAAGGATTTTCAGGGTCGTTTGAAAAAAAATTTAGAGGGGGGGGGGGGCTAGGTAAATAGATTGAATTATAAGGAAATGGAAAATGAAGAATTTCAGACTAAAGAGTTAAAATAAAATCTGTAAGCGCAAGCTTAGCACTAAACTACAGCTGTACCGCCAGTAGTCTGGTTTTAATTGTACCGTGTTACCATGGTAGGTGTTGCACTTTCTCGCTGGTCTGAAGCCTGCTCAAGTCGCTTTCCAGTTGTTTCCAGTGTTGCTTCACGCGGCAGTTCTTCGGATAGAGACAACAGGTAAACGAAACAGTGACTGTTTTTGTGTCTCTTAGGACTGAACTCTGCTATGTCGACTGAAGCCTCCTATGCATCGGTCCTGTGGGTTAGTCTTGCAATCTTTCTTCTCTCACGTCTTCTGATTAAACATTAGGGAGTTTAAGCAAACCACGACAGCGACGGTAACGAGAAGGTCACCAAGCAAACGGTCTAATAAGCAAAACAATAGCTGTGCACGTGCGTTATAAATCTTTGTACATTTCTCTGCCGTCCTCTGCAAAACAACAGGGAGCTTAAGCACGCGCGTTTTTGAGACGCGGACGGCAACCGGAAGTGAGCTATTTTCACTTTTAACTTGCCCTCACACAACCACATTCACATTGCTAAGTATCTTTTCTCCAATAGAAATTAGCAGTATAAAAATCTGGGAGACAGTACGGTCCTGGCACGCGAAATGTTCTCTTCCGGTTGCCGTCCGCGTCTCAAAAACGTGCGTGCTTAAGCTCCCTAACTACGTGAAATGACCAAGTTCTGTGTCGTCTACGGAACATGGACGACAAGGGCCAATTTTTCGTATTTCCATGTGGAATTGAACCCCCTCGTTGCATACTTAGCCTGAGCACGTTTTTAGAGCCATTTATTGACGTAACGAACAGTTTTCGATAATCGCGAATTTCGCTTGTAAAATATCAATTCATTTTTTTACTAGGCGTCGTCCACGGCGTCATCTTCGTCATTGCTTAAGCTCCCTATTCTCCCCTTTGGGGAGAAGTGCGTGACGGGGCATAAGGGCGTTTGTTTTGGAGGTTATTGCTTATTGTGGACACCGTAAATTGTCTTCATTTAATGGACAACACAAATGTTACAAATAATACAATAACAATATTATTATATGGCTAGCTCCGCGAGCGGGCAAGATGACCCAAATCGCGCTCTGTGATTGGCTATCCGAGCGGGCAAGATGAAGCCATCTTGCCCGCTCGGGACTACCCGCTGTATCCCGCAAAAAAATTTCCCCGAAAGCCATATAATAAATCCTTTATTGACCAAGTTTGTTCGGTCAAGGTGGCTGCATATTGGCCTCGTTCTTTTTTTGCGAATTTATGGACCTCAACTTCGTCTCGGTCCATAAACACGCAAAAAATAACTTGGCCAATATCCAGCCATTTTGACCTCACACTTGGTCAATAACTCATATTTCATATGTTCATTTGAATACGGCAAATTGTTGAGAATCTCAAGATCAGTTGGATTGTTGTGTAGGGGACTCTTTGTTTATGTTTGCCTCATTAGCACAAGTGATTTAGTTCCTGATCAAGCTACAATAATAGTAGTTAATATTGAAGTTAATAATGAAGATTATGCCAGAGGTCTTGATTTCGTTGTCCTAATCAAAAGGATTGCGTGCTATAGGACAAGAATTTGCTTACAGCTCATTCGCACTGTGACGAGGGTTACTTACAAAATTCAGTCTAAATAATGGAACAAAATAAAACAGGTTTGGTAACGGCCATGAATTGATTTCATTCCTTTTGCCAGGTGCACGAGACATCCCTGCGGTGTCATCTGTACTGGATGACGTACTTACCAACGCCAGCAAGTTATCTTGGGAAATGCCACGAGATCTGCCTCGTTGTGAGGTACGAATTGAACAAGCGATTAACGTGTTACTATAACGTTAATTTATTTCCTCTGTGGTTGGAATAAATCACGAATATCCCAGTTCTTACTAAGTTCTGAGTTGTCTCTAACGTTTAAGAGATGTAGGTATTTGGTTCTTAATCGATGCAGAAGAATTGATCTAGTTTAATGCCTTTGTGGAGATTAATGTACAGTACTGTTAGCCTGTTGTGGTGCACGTACGGTTGTTCGCTTGAGAAGATCAGCACAGACAAGAATTATGTTACCAAAATGAAATTGTAGCCTGGCCTTGCAGCAAAGCTACACAGAAGGTGGCAGTCACTAAAAAAGTCTTCTATTGTTTTAGGAATTTGTAAAACAACTGCAGCTGTCAGAACTGGCAATTGCTCGTGCCCATTCCTTGCGTTTCAAATTTCAAGATGCACTTTTGGAAAAAGGAAGAGACAGGGACGTTGAACAGTTCTTATCGGCTTTGACAGAAAAACCGGAAGTGGAAGTTATCGGTGCCGGAAGAGGGCCAGCTGGCAGAGTAATTCACAGACTGTTTGTCAAACAAGAGGTTTGTTTGGTTTTCCTAGTGACAAGAGTAATATTGGACCCTTTTTTTCTAAATAGCTCTGCGTTTCGTCACTATTATTGTACTTATACTCAACTTTATGGACACGTCGTTACTAAAGACAGCAGTGACTTCAATATGGTCGAGGTGTCTGTGTTAAAGGACCTACGTCCCGATTCGTGCATCTTAAAAGTTTAGCCTAACATTTTTCAAGTTCGCCATTTGCAATCCGTGTTAATCTTCTCCATCCTTAACCATCCTTGTTCCTCTATGGTTATTATCTCTCTGGTGTTTTTCTATCTTAGTTAACTACTATTTTCAGATTTCCTGAGGAAACCTCACAGAAAAGTTTCAAAACTCAAATCAAAATTCTCGCTAATCTTTAAGGTTGCATATTACCTTGCGAGTGTCCTTAAGAAAAAAAATAGAACCGGTTTTGTTTTTGAGGTAACTGCCACAAACTATTTATCAATAGAAAGGTTACAGGCCCGTAAAGTTACAGTATCGAATACTAGTTTTCGCCTTTTCAACAGTTATATACATGTTACGCCTTTAGTCGGATGTATGTCGTCAAAAGAAAATCCCGTCAGCCAGTGAAACTAAGGCACCCCTAGCCCGGGCCCCTAGCGTACGCGTTCATAGCGAGCGAAGTGATTTTCGCGGGAATCTCCAAGGCATAATTGTCTAAATAAATCGCCTTCGTTTTTTCATTTTTTGGGGAAATGTTACATTTTATAGCAGCCTTTTGGTTTATTGAAAAAGAAAATAAAATCGTCTCTTTGGGTTTTGTTGCAACCAGTCGACGGAAAATTGCGTCAGTAAATAAACGTACAAATACAATAGATATAGATTTTACAGATGGGGCCTTTTTTTAACGGTAGCTTTGTTTTTTTTTCCCTCCTTCAGAGTGCAAAAATGCAGTTTACTACTAGTGACGACGATACATCTTCAAATCAATCGGTGAGTTATTTGTCATCCAGAAGTTATCTAGACGGAGAAGTACACTATATCTTATAGCGAAGGTTACAACCCGTATAAGGTCTCAGTGGGATGTTGGCTTTTACGGCTAACGCGTGAAGTATTTTCTTTACATTTAACAGAAATCTTAACCATTATTTTGAAAGTTTAAAAGTTATTTCTTGTGTAAAACCACTAAAAATTGACCAGTTTCCATTTTTAAATCATTTCAGGCCGAAAAATGTAATATAATTGTACTCGTAAATTGTAGATAGTAGAGCTTACAAGCCACAATACAAGACACAAGAAAGTCTTGACAAGGGATCTTGAGATTTTTGCTTTCGTAGCTAACTTTTTGAAGGTTAATATTTTTTGAGACCTAAGGGCTGGTTCACACTTTGACATAAGCATAAGCATAAGCACAAGCATAAGCATAAGAAAAATGCGAAAAACATGTGTGAGCCGGGGTTACATAAGCAGAAGCACAAGCATAAGCATAAGCATAAGAAAATGGAAAAAGGTGCAAGTGAAGTATGATCCTCGCAGTAAATTTTCCAATTTAAGCAACTGGAAAGAAGCCTGAAAAAAATCAGGGCTTCAACGGGATTCGAACCAATGACATTCGCGATACCGGTGCGATGCTCTACTAACTGAGCTATGAAATCACACATTGGGAGCAAGGTCAATTTATTGAGTTCATATCTCCCGTAAGGAGTGAAATGATGTAAAGTGTATATGAAATAATTCATATTTGAACTGCTTCAACAGCCCTGATTTTTTTCAGGCTTCTTCTTTCCAATTGCTTAAATTGGAAAATTTACTGCGAGGATCATACTTCACTTGCATCTACAACCGCAGTTCAAATATGAATTATTTCATACACTTTACATCAAAATGGAAAAAGTTCCATTCCTTGTGCTTATGCTTATGTAACCCCGGTTCTGGCTTTTCTGTTAAAGCCGATCTATCATTCATAAATATACAGTGGAGTGAAGAGTATAACAAGGTCTTGTTACTAAATAACAGTTTGTCAAATATGTTTCCCTTGGTTTACAACATGTTGCTTCTAAGTTCCTTTCCATTTACCAGTAACGTGCTAATATTAAAAACAGAAGCTTGTTTTGCTCACTTTCGTTTTTTCTTTCCCCACAGCTCCGACCAGCCCCTCCATTCCAAGACTTCCCACCCCCCACCGGTCGGGAGTACATCTTGAGAACAACAATTCCCCGTCCACGACCCTCGTCGCGTTCTTGTCCGCAAAGAATGTATTGTGTGCTGACCAATGACGATTTTAGACTTGCGGGCGCATTTACCGATGATGTCGTTTTCCAATGACGAAAAACGACTAAAAATCGATAAAAACTCAATATTATTTATGCACGCGCACCAGATCAGAGACCCCAGTTAACCAGTCACTCGACACTAAAGGCTTGATATTCGAAAGATAGATTCTCCCCTTTGATTTTCATACGTTTCCTTTGATCTTTATTTCTGAGAATTTTGCGGTACATCATTGTTCCCGTTACTTGTCTTCTCGGTAGGTTATTAGTATTGTAAGGAGAATTTAGAAGTTGATTACTCGGTTGGCTTCAGCTTTACTCTCAGAGTTAAACCTTGAGTCAGGTTGAAAACCTTGCATGGATTAATGTGGT
>CM042759.1:13684597-13695316 GCA_022496165.2 Catalaphyllia jardinei | reverse complement strand
AACCTTGCATGGATTAATGTGGTGTCAAGTCTTGTGTTGCCAATTATTGCGCATTACTTTCATGTGGTACTGTTTATTATTCTGTACAAGGTGGTTTTAACTTTTAAAGTCTGGATGAAACCCTAGTGTGTGACCATTCAATTGAAAGCTATTGAGCAGTTCTTTCATGTGGTATCGTTTATTATGCTGTACAAGGTGGTTCTAACCTTTTACTCTGTAGACGAAACCTCTGTAATGAAAGCTATCGAAAAGTACCTCCATGAAATGCTGTTTGTTTCCCCAAAAAACAATAAATTTTAATTAAAAAGAGATTTTCCTAGAACAAAAAATTATAACCTTGAATTGCATTGTAGTTAATACCAGTGTCAATCAGTTCTCATCAAAGTAGGACCCAATGAACACAAAGGATTCCGTCACACCTCACGTTTAACTTTCCTATGTAGGGCTCTAAGTCAGACTTTGACTACAAAATTGTTTGGGTTAAGTCCACAGGACAATTAGCTATAATATATTGGGTTCTGACGAAGTAAAAATCAAGCTGTAAAAGAATGAAATTGACGGCATATAGGTGAGGCTGCCTGGGGTCTTTCTAAATGGAAGAGGAACTGGTGTTCAGGTTAAGCGACAGACAAACGGCTGTACAAAGAACCTGTAGTTAGTTCAGGGAAAAAAAATATTTTATTGGGAATTTATTTTAAATATATGTGAAAGAGAATCGTTTATGAAACAAATGAGTGTATTTGCAGTTTTCTTTACCTTTGTATTTATTTCTTCCCACAACACGCCCGGCACATAAGAAATCAGACTTTCTGCCAAAGCGCTGCAACTGTGCGTCATTTCTCTCGGTTTGAAAATGGGAAATTTTAGTGTACGGCATAAAACAATGAAAAAAGAAGAGTGAAATTTACATGCAGTGCCAGGGGTTCATACTGGTCATGGAAGACCTGGAAAGTAATAGAATTTAAGAATTTCATTTTCCAGGTCCAAGCCTGGAAAGTCATGGAATGTAATTGTTGGTCCTTGAGAGTCATGGAAAATTTAAGTTCTGTGTGAAAGATTAGTTACTGCAGATGACAAGGCAAGGACAATGTACAGAGAGAGGAGTAAACGGCATTTTGGTGGACACCAGAGTTTGTGCCTGGTGAACTGTTTAAGGTCAAAAAATACTCTAAATTGAATTTGTGAAACTGACAGCTGAATCCATTCTCTTGGAAAACTTTAAAAGGTCATGCAAAAATTCATGGAAAGTCATGGCATTCGCAGAGCTCACAAGAGTACGAACCCTGAGTACGCGACCTCGCGTCATACTAGCATTAACCGTGTAATTCAGTTTTATTTAAAAGTTTTACAGCTGATTTACATTGACCTTACAAAGCTTACAACACTTTAAATAGCCACAGCGAATCTTATGTAATAGTCTCCCATTATCACGACACCTTTCTACGACACCGTGCAATTCTGTCCTCAGGGTGACCATTGCAAGGCCTGGGCCAAAGGACAGCAAGCATTGAGTCGAGTTGAAAGTCTTATACTCCTCATGCCCCGTTCATACTATGCCGTAGACATCTGAAAAACGGAGGTTTCGCGCTGAAAACGCATGACTGGAAGTTTTCCGCCAAAACAAGCCGGATTAATTTAAAAAAGTGACAATCACCGGTCATTTTCGATTTGTGTTCGACGAAAACCACGTGATTATTGTGGCGCAATCGTTTTCGAAAAGCTCCGTTTTCGTGACGGATTAGTGTGGAGGGTAGGTCCAAACGTAGAATATAGCTGCGCGGAGCCTCAGTCGGTGACTCTCGCCAACCTTCTTTCTGTGTTGTCTTTTGGCCCCGGTCTTTAGAGAGGTTGCACTAAATAAATAATACTAAATGACAATAATTTCATTTCAGTGTCAATGTGTTAGACTTGATGAAGCTTAACGCTGTACTGTACAAAAAGGTATTGAATAAATACTGGCCGCTCCGATGCCGCTGGGAGTTTAGCGTTTATACAGCTACTGCAGTCAAAATGTCAGATGGAAGGGTCAAGTCTTCGTGACAAGACCCATTGGTAGTCCGGATATTCATTGTACTTTTGCATAACGTTGTACTGGAAATCTACAAATTTGTATTTTTGCTCGAGAAGTATTAGCAAGGCCACGTTAGGTTTTCTACTCATCACACCATTTTTCTGTAGTTTTTCTTTCAGTATTATAAAAAGACTTTTAGTTAAAAATTCGCAAATTAAGCATGGCGAAAAAAAACATTGTTTCCAGAAGTCAGAAGTGGAAGAAAGCTTAACTGAAATAGCTGTATGCTGCAACCTTAACTCCGGCGGAAGTTTAAACCTCATGAATCCAGCTCGCAAAACTTCCGGACCCTAACTAAGAAGGTCCAGCATAGGTTTTTTCAATCCCGTATCGCGCCATTATTTTTAGCTCAATCGCGCCATCCTGCCCCAGTCAATGTTTATCTCGATTCCGCCTGATAAGAATCGCAATTCCTTCGAGCAATTTCCGTAATGTGTAATTTTCCATTTAACATTCCGCATCCCTCCGTCAGTCTTAAGACTATCTCGCATGCCGTCTGTAAATCCCGTTCTCACAGAAATGTTTTTATACCGCATCCCAGCATTAAAAGTTTCTGTCATTCCGCATTCTGCCTTCATGAGGTAAAATATATAATCATCTCATATCCAACAAGCGCGAGTGGAATAATTGTTTTATTAAAAACGCCCCCAAAATATAAAAAAACTAGACTACGATAAAAATATAAATGCCCAAAACCACCCATATGCTTGCCATGTTTGTAGATCATGGTATAACGGCTCATAACCCATGATGGCTAAGCCTATGAAAACTCTCGAATTGCATTATCCAATGATACAGTTTTTAATCAGTAATACAAGCTATACTAAATCAAAGCTGAATTTGCGAAATACGAACCATTCAGGTGAAAATTCCGAGAGCAAAATTAAATGAAACACAGACCCTTTCGAAAATTAGGGTATATCTGGCGACCGCGCTTTTCCTCTTCTCTGGTATGGTGTTTCATTCGCAACTGGAATTTTCAGGAATTAAAAAGCGGAAGTTCTTGGCCGAACATGGATTTTCACGAAAAAATGATCGGTTTTTACACTCGACTTCCTGATCCTCGACCAAGACACCACAACTTGCACTTTTTGTTATTAAAATTACAACGGATTTTTTTTGTTTTCTGCAGGGTATATTCTTTGCATGGAATTAATATTATTATCAGAGATCATACCAAAAACCATTTACTAGTTAATAGTTAATTAATACACTGTAAATCAGAAATATCTGTTTTAGCCCTAAAAATGGGGCCGTTTCGGTGAGTAAAATACAGTCCTATTTTTGAGTCTAATTTGGCTCTCTTAAATCAGGGCCAATACAGTCCAATTAGCTAGGGCTGATTTGGTCCCTGGGCTGAAATGGGCCCTACCGTGGGCTGGAATAGCCTTTTAATGTAGCTTTTTGGCCCAGATTACGCTCAAATGGCTCCAGGAAGGGCTGAATCAGACTTTGGCAAGCAGGGCTGAATTGACACTTTGGGGCTGAAACAGATCTTTTCAATTTTCAGTGTAGTTTTGATACGATTTCTTAAAGACGTAACTCATCTTGTATGAATACGTATCTATTTTGTTTGATTTTTTCCACTCTGCTGTTATGTTACATTAAGTAATCAAAGTAACTTCTTACTCTAAGGCTAAAGGCTTACACAAAATTAACTTTGCAAAGTTTAAGATTTAAATTAATCTATGGATGAAAGCTTAGAAAAGCAGTAATTTCATGTGGTACGTTCATACTACAAAAGGCGGTTCTAACTTTTAAGTCTGTGGATGAAACCCTAGTATGTGACCATTCAAATGAAAGCTATTGAGCAATACTTTCATGTGGTACGATTTATTATTCTGTACAAAGTGGTTCTAACTTTTAGGTTTGCGGATGAATCCCTAGTGGACGGATCTCGCTTGATGGAATTATATCTGGGCTTGTTATCCTAAAAACTGGATCTTAGAAATAATCTCGACCACTTTTGTCCACTATTACTTTCCATAATTGGGTTTGCTTTTACTTCTTATTGGATGGCAATGTGGCGCCAGTTTCTTAAGCAGCTAATCACTTGACGTAGTACTACAATTTACATAAAAACAAATACCATAGGAATTTGATTTAAGGCCCCTGTCATGTGTTTACTTTTGGCAGCTCAAAGGTGGGGTGGAGAGCGGGGAGTAGGGTGTTGTGGATAAATTGGGCTCAGTATTGCATAAGCAGGGCTTGATAAGTCCAATTTAATGTCTTTGGCAATATTACGTTCAGATTAGAAAGCAGACTATATTTTTCACTCGTCTAATCAGTGTTTGCTATATCAATGTCTTTAATGTCACTAGCCATGGTGCCTGTTGTTGGAATCCACCGTAAGAAAAAAGATGGCGGCTGTACTTGCGAACCAACCTAAGCCCACTGGACATATAGAAAGATATGGTTTAACGGCAGTCGTTCCTACACTAACAGCATTGCTCTTGTCGAGTTTGGATGGCTTAAAATTTTCTTTGTGTTTTTATACGCTCTGTTAGAGTTTTCGTGCGCAAAGCATTATAGGTAAATGTACCAGTCGCCATTTTTCCTTGTGGTGGACTGGAGCGTGAGGGTTTGTTAGAAAGGGGACCCGCTTTGGAAAGAAGGAGATAATCGAATCATGATTACTGTATTAAAAGAGAGTTAGTATGTCCTGTTTTTAATCATGTATTTCGTAAAACACTTCAATGTCAGTAGGAGTGAAATGCATGCCTCCAGTGAAAAACCCACAGTTACCAGCTGAATATCCTGAGGGAGAGGAGTATGTATTGCCGCAATAAGTATACGATCTTGAGTTGCTCAAAGCGTTGTCCGATATGTAGATCTCATGGCCACCACCAAAAGTGGGTCCGTAGCTGGAGCAGCGATACATTGCTAGATGTTGATTTTGATACTGAGTGAGTTTGACAGGATTATATCCATCTTTGTTGTAAAGCGAGAACAGGAAAGCTTTACTGGCTGAGGAGTAACTGCAAGAACCTGAAAAGAACCAAAAATGTTATCAATTCTCAGCATTTCGGTTACAACAGAAGCAGATACATACAGAAACCATTTGGTATAGAGAGTCCTTTTTGACAGAACTTCTACAGCAGTAAAAATAAATATTTAACGAGAGGATCGGATCTTATTCGAGGTGGGCGCTTATTAAATTAAATAACAAAACATGATAAAATATTTGAGCATAATTTTAACTGTTCGTTGTTCGGTTTATGCCCAGGCCTAACTACTAATTGTTCGGTCTTTGAAGAAGTCTCTTTAGTTATCTTACGTAATATATTCTCAAACAACTTCAATGTCATCGTCACTCAGCTCTATAAGTGAACTTTCTGATGCCCTCTCCTCGACATCCGACAGCGTAACGTCGGCAAATGGGTCAGTCGCGCGAGAAGCAGTAAGGGCTTGCTGGATGGATGCCAAGCGATTTTGTCCCGCATGACAAGGTTGACCTTCCTTTAGGCAATAAATCTGATCGTCTTCAGATCCGTCAGGAGCCACAGTTAGTGCGCAGCTTCTAAAAGAACGGGTAACTAACTCTCTGTCAGGCCTCGAGAACCCACTTAACAATTTCACGTCGAGGTGGGCCACGCATGTTTCCTGCAGCTGTAAATGAATGAGCCCCGTCAGCCATCCAGGCATCGTACTTCTCCGTCACTTTGGCTTTAAAGGGCTTATTCCATGCCACGTCAGGAGCTTGAATATACTTAGTACAACCACCGGGTACTATGACAGGGTCGATCTTTGCTTGTGCGAGTTCTTGCTTGATGCTGTCTGTGAAGAAGAAGAAGGCTTGAGAACGGACTTGCTATCCCAGGAACATTCAAAGCGAGGACACCAAGCAGGGCTATTGCCACGAAGTTTGAGCGGGAGACTTTTTTGCGGCTGAAAGAACTTTGCGCCCACATGGACATTTCAGTTGAAACTCTGAGAAAAATTCCAACATTCGCATAGATTTTTCAGAAAATGAAATTATAGATTGTGAGCCATTAAAGAAATACGGTAATAATCAATACCCGTTTTGCTTTTGTACACTTCATTTACCGTACTTATGTTTTGGGGGATGGGAAGGGGGGGGGGCGCTTATTCGAGGTTGGGCGCTCAAAATTATTTTTTTGGGGGTTGGGGTGGGCGCTTATTCGAGGCTGGGCGCTTATTAACTTTTCCTACCTAAAGGGTGGGCGCTTGTAGCGTTGCAGTTGTGTCCTGCGTGGCAGATATGTCTTAAACGTTTTGACCAATTGTATGTGTCGTTGTTTCTTCCAATGAAATTGCGTTGTGACAGTGTCTTCTTAGAACGGAGATCAGTTACCAGTCTTATGGCTGCGTATTATTAGATAGAACCCATGATATGATTGGCTCAGTATATCCTATTACGTCAGAGGACATATCTGCCACGCAGGACACAACTGCAACGCTACAGGCGCTTATTCGAGGTTGGGCGCTTAATCGAATAAATACGGTAATTAGTTTGGTTCTAAAACAATAAAATCAGAAAGGTTGCCTGGGCATGCCCGCTAATAGTTAACCCTGATTGGCATAGGAGAAATCTTTCACGTATTCAAAGTAAAAGCGCCAATTTTAACGAAAGCGTCATTCCTTCATTCAACTTGAACTCGCAGGAAACTTGAAAACTTTGTTCGATTTCGAAACGATTATCGTGAAGATGGCTTTTTTCACCAACGTTGTTCATCTCCAAGCTGCTTTGAGCACTTGTTTAACTGTCCGCGACTGGGAGATGTTGACAGAAGCTGTTGAAATCCCAGATAATTTCATGCCAGTGGTGTTTGCGCGATTGACAGAACTGACTGTGCAAGAACTCGAAGTAAGTTGTATTATTATATGGCAAAGTAAATCCGAGCGTTCTGATTGGTTCTTTCTTAGTCAGGATTTCGCCATACGGACTGTTTCCATGAAAACGGTCATCGGCTGTGTATTTTCTTGTTTTTGGACGCTGGCAAATTCAAAACAAGTATGGCCCGAGTACCATATAATAAACTACTTACTAACCTGGCTAGCTCGAGCCGTACTGGGGAGAATTAGCCCTCGGTCGTTTTCATATGGACCTCGCTTCGCTCGGTCCGTACTTCCACGACTTCGGGCCCCTATTCCACAGTACGGCCCTCGCGCTCGGTTAGTAAGGCCAAGTTCAAACGCCGTACTTTACATGCGCCGAATTGAATACCTACTGACAAGGGAATTCGTCCATCTTACTCTGCAAGATGTCATGATTGGTATTTATCTATGCAAATTACCCTTTACTGAACTACTTGATACTAGTCGCTAAAGTATATATATGGGATTGCAGAAGAAGTCTGACTCCTCCTATTATAAACGCCTTTAAAGTTAAGGCAAAAATTAGGTATGAAACCGAAAAATTTATGTGTTAATAATAATAACATGGACAAATTTAATAAGAAATGGGATTTGTGCTTGCGCTCTGTACCCTAATTAATTTCCAATCTGCTTATACTATGTTTTTAGAACTGTATTGACTGCAATGTAACTTTTGGGTAATATGTAGCTATGTAGGCATAGCTACATATAGTGTAACCTAGTGTAGTACTGTAAGTAGAGTAAGTAGCTTGCTTTAGAATTGTAATTAATGTATGTATATGTATTGTAAATATATAAGTGTGTGGCAATCAAAGTGTAGAACGAGAAAAAAAAAGTGAGAAGCCCGGAGACTGACAGACTGAGGTACATTTTCTTAAAGCTTTTGATGATTAACAACAGGACAAACTAAGAAGAATTCTCCGAACAGATGTACGACTCGAATTTTGTAGAATATGATGCAACTGGGTTTTATTCTGTCGGCATCATTGTTCAACATTATCTTTTTGGAAGCCTACGAAACCAAATTAGCGTATCTAACTACAGCCAACTGCTGTAGTTTGGAACCCCAGCGGTTCAATACGAAGAACATACATTGGGTACTGGCTTGAACCAATTTTGACATTTTTTTCGTCTTATCAGTGCAAGTTTGTGTATTGTGGAGGGAGGAAAACCGGAGAACCCGGAGAAAAACACTCAGAGCAAGGCGAGGACCAATAACAAACTCAACCCACATATGGCACCAGGACAAATCGAATCCTCTAAAAGAACCTTAATAGCAAGCTTCAGGTGATACTTGATTACAACACGATAAATCAGTCGAGGCACTGCCTCTTTAAGACTTCAGCTGTGGAGACGATAGTTCTAAAAATGGTACTTACTATGCCAGGACACATCGGTATATCCTCCAAATATGTAGCTGCTGTACTTGATGATTGTCACAGTGGGTCCCTTTCCATCACAGTTGCTGTGGAATGTCGATGCAGCCGAGCCGTCAGTCTTAGCATGCCAACACCGTACAAATCGACCACGCCCTGAGCTCTGGAGGACTGGGTCTAAGAAGGACAACAACTTCCCCAAGTATTGGCTGTAATCGAGACCGTCAAGAATGGCGGACACACTTAGGCCTGGACAGAGGAAAAAGTATAAGACGGGTATGTTATATAGGTTATTGACCAAGTGTGAGGTCACGATTGCTGGATGTTGGCCAAGTTCTTTCTTTGTGTGTCCATGGACCGAGATGGAGTCGAGGTCAAATGAACGAGGCCAATATCCAGCCATTTTGATCAAACAAGCTTGGCCAATAAAGGATTTATTTTGTGGTTTTCGGAAAACTGATTTTTCTCGCCGGACACAGAGGGTTTTAGTCCCGAGCGGGCAAAATGGCGCCATCTTGTCCGCTCGGGTAGCCAACCACAGCGCAGGATTTGGGTCATCTTGCCCTGTTAGGGAGCCAGCCATGTGATAAAAGTATTAAAACGTCGTTTTGAGGTTTGCTTAATCCACTAAGTCCCCAGAGTTATCGTGAATATTTCAAGTAACTCGCCGCCAAACGGAAAAATAAAAATTATTTTTTATAAAATATTGCGTTTTGGTATCCATGGCAATTCTTCACACTTACTAGAATTTCATATTTTAATCGAAAAAAGTATGATGTTTTTCCGTTGACTATTCTCAAAAAATAATTAAAAGATGATACAAAACTAGCTAAAACTAAATGCGATACCGCATTGTGTATTGCAGGCTAATTGGTAGAGAATGTATTCAAACTCGTAGTTTGATTATAGGAATAAGGCTTGTATGGGTGTAGCCTCCTAGACAGACGCTCTTTGGCCTCGTCATGCAATCTAGTATTTTTAGTTACCTATTTGGTAGAATACTTCAATGTCAGTAGGATTGAAATTTCGGCCTCCAGTGAAAAACCCGCAGTGACCAACTGAATATCCCGAGGGAAAGGAGTATGTACTGCCGCAATAACTATACGAATGTGAGTTGCTCAAAGCGTTGTCCGATATGTAGATCTCATGGCCACCACCAAAAGTGGGTCCGTAGCTGGAGCAGCGATACATTGCTAGATGATGATTTTGATACTGATTGAGTTTGACAGGATTATATCCATCTTTGTTGTAAAGCGAGAACAGGAAAGCTTTACTGGCAGAAGTATAACGGCAACTAGAACCTGAAATGAAAACAAACGGTTAACACAGTCTAAGCATTTCGTTTGAAAAGAAAAGCAGAAATAAAGAAACTATATGTAAAACAGTAATCTTTAGAACATAAGCAACAACAAAAAACAAAATAGACAGGCAGCGAGGGAATTGGATTTGTTGATAACCGCGTCAGTTAAGTGTGATATACCTTGGTGACGCTCGAATTTTCAATTGCAAATGCCTGTAATGGGATCGCGAGGTTCTAGGTAACTCTACAGTCGAAAAAGAGTTTTTGTTGGAGCAAGATGGATAAGCAAGGAAGAAGTCTGGAGACTTACACAGAGAGATCGTCTTTCTGGAAGCTTTTGGTGCTTTACAACAGGACATCGTATGGAACATGACACTTAGAAAATAGCTCAGATGTACAACTGAGATTTAATAGGATATGATGTAACTAAGTTTTGTTCTGTCAGCATAATTCCCGGTTAAACATTGTCCTATTAGAAGCCTCCAAAAACCAAATGTGCTTCTAAGACCCCGTCAGATCCGGTCTCGTTTGTAACCGCATCTTTTTACGACGCGGTTACGCTTTCCGTTAACACGGCGACGATGGAATTGAAATAAAACCGCATCTTTAAAAAACGCTGTCGAAAGTAGAGCGGTTTTAAAACGATAAGTTTTCATGTGCTGTGTAAACGAGGGTAACCGTGTCTTTTTGAAAACTGCTTCCGTCTGGCGCGAAAATATCCCATTGTATCGCTTCTTACTGACACGGACTCCCAATCGACATTTTCTGCACTTTTAGCGACTTCGTATTCGTTCGCTATTCTCAAAAGAAACTTTACCTCGTCCCCAGTCCGAGCGAAGTTACTGACAAATTTTGTTTCGGAAGTGGCAAAGCGTAAAAGACGACGCTTCGAGGTATAATCGTCTCTAGATCTCTGGTCATAAAACATACCACGGTCATGATGTAACAGCCAAAAAAATAACGGATAAATCGTTGTCGTGCAAAGGCTTCGAAATAGTATACTTTTTTATATGGTTTTGAAAGGATATAACTGTGTCGATTTAAAACAGCGCTTGTGTAAACGCAGCCTAAGTTTAGCCGTTCAATGGCCGTGTACGTTCGTTATAAATCTTGGTACGTTTCTTTGCCATTCC
>CM042759.1:13632097-13679597 GCA_022496165.2 Catalaphyllia jardinei | reverse complement strand
CCCCGGGGGTTGTAAGGCGGCGCCTTTTGCAAAGGGTAGGGTAAATCGAATTATTACGGCATTAAAAGAGAGTTATCATGTTATGTTTTTAATCACCTATTTCGTAAAACACTTCAATGTCAGTAGGAGTGAAATATTGGCTCCCAGTGAAAAACCCGCAGTCACCAGCTGAATATCCTGAGGGAACGGAGTACGTACTGCCGCAATAAGTATACGAATGTGAGTTGCTCAAAGCGTTGTTGGATATGTAGATGCCAAAGCAACAACCAAAAGTGGGTCCATGGCTGGAGCAGTGATACATGGCTAGATGTTGATTTTGATACTGAGTGAGTTTGACAGGATTATATCCATCTTTGTTGTAAAGCGAGAACAGGAAAGCTTTACTGGCATAAGAATAACCGCAACTAGAACCTGAAATCAAAACAAATGTTAAACACATTCTAAGCATATCATTTTGTTTGAAAAGAACGGCAGAAATAAAAAAATACATATGTTATAATATGATCTTTAGAACAGAAAAAAAGACTACTATTTATTTTAATCAAACATATACAAAAGGTACAGTCTGTCTCTGCCCACAAATAGCGAAGGTTAAACCGATCAACTAATCACATTAACAAATAAAATAAATTACAAAGGAAGTACAACTTAAAACCATTAACAATTACCAGTAATTATCAGTACAGACACAATACAAGCCACAAAAATATTACATTAAAGGAATGGAAACAAGATGACACGAAAATTAAAACAGGAGGATAAGAAGTTCAAGAAAGTCTAACAAAACTATGCATCTTATACATAAATTATGCAAAATTTGCAATTTTATTAGGAATAAAACTCAAACAGCGGTTAAAAACATTTGCTTGAACTGCATAACTTTACAACATACATCATCAGAAGTGATTATTATTCAGTTACAGAGAAATTTAAATAAAAAAAATACAACTGTATGGACTGGGAACTAACGAAATTGATTGACCGATAAAACGACAAGAATATGCTAATAATAGAGATGAAGTTTCTCACTGCCAACGTTTATATTATTTATACAGAAGAATAAGCGTTTTATCACGATTATCCTCAACCTCCATTTTTAAGAATAGCAAATCATGTTCATGCTTTCTAAAGGCACTTTTAGGGAGTTGTCGAAATTTGTCTCTGTAGGAATTCCAGAGTTTAGCTCCAAATCTGGCAAAAGACCTTTGATTTAGGCTCAGACTGAAGAGGAGCTCCTGGTCTTGTGCGTATGTATTTTATTAACTTTAGTAAAGAGATCACTGATATTGGACGGTACGTACAAGACATCATACATTAAAGAAGAAACAGTTTCAATATAGAGCATATCTATGGGTCACTAAGTCACACAAAATTCTGTCAAATATGAAGTATTAAATATGAAAATGACACTTTGTGATGCTTATCCATAAAGAGCATTGAGTCTCATTAACCTGCATTTTTGGACATAAGTGTAAACAAAAGACACTTTTTTGCAGTACAAAGAGTTTTTCTAGATGGGTTTTAGCAGCTTGACCCCAAGCAGCTAATCCATAAGACATGTAAGGAAATATCAGGGAACGACAGATATTTAAAAGAGTACAGAGAAGAACGAAGTGCCTAAGGCGCGCAATGACTCCAATAATAGCCTCTTACTAACCGAGCGCGAGGGCCGTACTGGGGAATATTGGCCCGAGGTCGTGACAGTACGGATCGAGCGCAGTCAAAATAATGAGAAAACTACACAGTGATGTAGAAAGAGGCACTCAAAGCCCTTTCTCAACACTATGTTTTTTTTTATTATTTTGCGTTGCGATAGTGGTTTCTGAACCGCTTTTTTGCAGGGGTTCATTTTCCGCCTGATTTTGCTGCTATCAGACGGAAAAAGTTTGCGGCTCAATATTTTTGATTTAAAGCCCTGAAACAAAAGAAATTCACTTTTAAATAGTACTCGATAACCTCTACTTGGGAGATAAAAATCGGCCGATTCTATTTTTTAGCCGGAAATGATCGGTCGTTTCTTAGGCGCAGGGCCTCTTAAAGTGCACCTGACCCCAAATTTGTTTTCCGCTAAAACGAATCTACTCCTTATTTGAAATACTTGTGCGAAAAAACTTTTGGATTCGGTTAAATTTTCGATCTTCTGTACCCAGACGGAATCTCGAAAATTGCTTCAAGACATCACCATTCTGTTACGCGACCGAGTTTCGGAGGAGACTGGGTCCAGCCGCTATTGTAACGTCTACCCAGGAAGGTTGGATATCTCAAGTGCTCTCATTTACATTTCCTTGAGGATGGGGCAATACACATTTGAAAAGTGCACAGAAACGCCTTCCAGAGGTGCTATCGGTTGTTGCAGCAATATCCCAGATTTAAAGAAAGATATACTGTACAATTTATTGGCGACGATCGGCTAATGGTTTGATTTTGTCGAACCGAAACAAGCGAACTTCGTTCGGCTGTGAAAACCATTGAACAACTCTTACTGAGGTCAATAATGGAGGACTGAAAACACAAACTGTTGATATTCAGCTTTTAAAGAATAGTGGAGGAATGGAAAACAAACTTTGAGTGTTGGAACTTTTAAATTACCCTGCAAGAAAACGCTAAAAGTATCGGGAAAGTATTAAATTGTTAGCACAATGAAAAGGCTGAACAAGTGTTGGAACTTTTAAATTACCCTGCAAGAAAACGCTAAAAGTATCGCGAAAGCATTAAATTGTTAGCACAATGAAAAGGCTGAACAATTCATGACATGTACTATGGGCGAGAGTAGGCTTTCCTCTCTGGCTCTCATGCATATCAAGTATGATATGCCTGTCGATCTGGACGAAATTGTCAATCTATTTCAAGGCCTCCACCCGAGATGGATACAATTGTCAAGTTTGCTTTGCAAATAGTCCTGTAGTGAATTAGTAAGTAAGTGGCCTCAATATATCCTAGTGACCTAGTATTATATGTAGTCAAAATAATCCCATCGTTGAAAATATTTCCTTAACAGGCGTTCGGGATTTCATAAATGAAGTCTCGAAAGACGAAAGGCGGGGAATTGTAAAACGTTTAGTGTAATAAGCCGGTGTACATGTATGAAAGTAACAAGTTAACAAAACGTGGGAAATATAGTTATGACTAAAAATACCTGTTATTCTACACTCCATCGAGTTTGAAATATTGACGTGCACAATGCTGAAAATAGCATTTCCAGGCCTCCAGATTTTAAAATTTTCTGGGGGGCATACCCCCAGACCCCCCTACAGACTCAGACCCCCGTGAAAGCCCCCGTGAAAGCAACGAAGTTTCGAGATTCGAGCGAATATTCACAGTGCGTTCAAAATGTTTTGGCAAAGAGTTGCCTCCCTTGTCAAATTTTCTACAAACCAAAATTATTTTTGCTGAGCGCGGAAAGGCCTAGGCACGAGTTTAGCGCTACAGTGTTACGCAGGATTTGGAAGCAGCGGTTTTCGCCGAAAAAATGCGCAAGCTAAGGGATGACAACAGGAGACAAAGATAAACTATTCATTCTTTGCGTTCCAATATTTACTCTCTTCCTACTCAGCAAGATTGTGTGCTCCCTGTGCTGAAAACACCGACTCGGATTCAGTTAAAAGTGCATGCGCTGCACTATGCAAATGAGCTACTCGTACGCGTCAGACTTGCTTTTCAAAAACTTTTGCATACTAGTCAAATGAGCAGAAGCAATAAGAAACTATCAAAGACAGGTTTTGGTTATGATAAGGCATTTTTTGGCAATCTTACAGAACAAAGACAAAAGTTTACGCGTATAACTAGTGGGCGAGCCGATTTTATTCATTCACAGCGCGAAATTAAAGAAATTCTCGACCCTGAAAAACACACCTTTTCCATTAAATCAGAGCATAAAAGTACATAGAACAGCCCTGGTTCTTCTTCTCTGCCTTATTCCCTGTCATCGCTGTGAAAAATCGGCAAGAGAATCTCACCATTTGATCACGCAACGTGACAACGTCCACGCGAGAGCCCAAGACACGTGGGTGGATCAGCGCGGATATAAGACGTCAGGATGACGCAATTTGTTCTAAAAATAGAAAAATTGTCCCATATCATGGGTCCGCGCGCATCCCAAGACTTACGGTCTCCGTCGCTGATTATGGCTCCTGTCGTGGCCTAATTGAAACCGATAAAGGTTGCCCAAGACGAGAGCTAACTGTGTTATTATCGATCCTAAAAATGAAATGAAAACACCTATTTCATCCAAAAGAGTTAAACAAGAAAAGAAAAAGACCAATACCTTTTTTGTTTTATTACAAGATAATAAAATTTTATCAGGCTCCCCGCGATTGTTTGGTCTTATGATACTTACTGTGCCAAGACACGTCAGTATATCCACCAAATATGTACTGGCCAGCTGTAATGATGGTCACTGTTGGTCCCTTTCCATCACAGTTGCTGTGGAATGTGGACACGGCTGAGCCGTCTGTCCTTGCATGCCAGCACCGCACAAAGTAACTTTGCGATACGCTCGGGAGTACTGGGTCTAAGTAAGTTATCAGCTTCCCCAAGTATTTGTTGTGATCGAGGCTGCCAAGAATTGAAGATGTTGCGAGGCTGCCTGGGTACGAGACAAATTGTCTAAGCAACTGGTTTTTACGGTCATGTCTTCACAAATAAAGAACCCTCTTAGGAATCTGTGATGTGATAGACGATTGATATATAAACAAACTCGCCGAGATTTAGGTCTGTACGGTTGTTCATACCTGCGTTATTCGAGAAATATTTCTACCAAATTTATAGATATAGCTTTGTGTGGAAACGCAATGTTATTGTCAATTTCTATTTCGGAAAGTGACGACGTCACATTAATTACGGTAACCTCTTTAACCGTCTGTTTAGGTTTCCCTATAATATCAAGCTTTTGCTTTAGTTTACCAGTAGAATTCTCCTAATTAAATACAACATGATTTTTAACCAATGTTCTTCAGACTATTTTCTAATTATAATTAATATAAATTTACCCTAGCCTATTGTTAATCCGTGAATTTCATTGGCTATATTACCGTTTTCTATTTGCTGATAGAAAACAGATACGCATCATTGCACATTGCGCATCACGTTTGAACCTGATGTAACATAACATCAATATTATTGTCATTATTATTATTATTGCTGTTGTTATTATTATTATCATTATCATTATCACAGCGGTGATACACATGCATTATCAACCGCTTTTTAAACAATATTCATCACCATTGTTGGTGTTACATTTTTAACTAAGCTACGATGGCCGAAGACCAAATCAATCAAGTTTGTGAGTTTGAATAAAGTTGATTTTGCCAAAATTTTGGGATTTTTCTTTGCTTGATACTTTGGAAAACTTCATTTAGATGCACTGACTGACTCATCTCTTAAGTTTAAAAGTCGAATTTTTCAAATAACTCGCCGCCAAACGGAAAAAAGTATATTTGGTTTTGGTATCCATGGCAATTCCTCACACTTACTAGAATTTTATACCTTAATCGAAAGAAGTGTCGTGTTTTTTCATCGAGTAACCTCAAAAAATATTCATATGGTGAAAAAACTGAACTAAATGCGATAACGCATTATATTGGCGGCTAATTGGTAGACAATGTATTCAAACTCGTTTTTTAGTTATAGGAATAAGGTGTGTACGGGTGTAGCCTCATAGACAGACGATCTTTGGCCTCGTCATACAATCTAGTATGGGGGAGGGGGGGGGGGGGGGTTACCGAATTATTTTTAGTTACCTATTTGGTAGAATACTTCAATGTCCGTAGGATTGAAATTTTGGCCTCCAGTGAAAAACCCACAGTAACCAACTGAATATCCCGAGGGAACGGAGTACGTACTGCCGCAATAACTATACGAATGTGAGTTGCTCAAAGCGTTGTCCCATATGCGGATCTCATGGCCACCACCAAAAGTGGGTCCGTGGCTGGAGCAGTGATACATTGCTAGATGTTGATTTTGATACTGAGTGAGTTTGACGGGATTATATCCATCTTTGTTGTAAAGCGAGAACAGGAAAGCTTTACTGGCATAAGAATAACCGCAACTAGAACCTGAAATGAAAACAAACGTTAAACACATTCTAAGATAAGATAAGATAAGATAAGATAAGATAATTAAGCATTTCATTAGAAAAGAAAAGCAGAAATAAAGAAACCATATGTTATAAAATGATCTTTAGAACAGGAAAAAAAAAACAAAACCAAAATAAATAGGCAGCGAGATGATCGGATGTGTTGGAAAGGGCGTTAAGTGTGATATACCTTGGTGACGCTCGAATTTTGAAATGCGTGTAATGGCATCGCGACAATCTAGGTGGATACTCTTTCTATAGTTGGAAAAATGTTTTAGCTGGAGCAAGATGGATAACCAAGGCAGAAGTCTGGAGACGTACTGACAGAGAGAGATCGTCTTTCTGGAAGTTTTTGGTGGTTTACAACAGGACTGACATGTTATGGAAAATTCTCCTAGCTCAGATTCACGTATCAGGTAAGGTAGAACTGATATCATGCAACTAAGTTTTTTTGTTCTGTCAGCATCATTGTTAAATATTAATAGTCCTCCGTCCTACAAACTTCGTATCAAAAATTGCGAAAAATTCCAGAAAAATCGAGAAAAACCAATCTTTCCTTATTTTTACTTCTGTTGTATATATGTCAATCTCGAATGACCTTTCGCACTACATGGGTTACAAAAACAAGGAAGTCTCTTCGTTGACACTCTATGAAGTGCATTGCTCCGATCTATTTACTCATTCCGAATTGAGCCACTCTAGCTTTGTGAACATCTGGTCGCCTAATTGAAACCGATAAAGGTTGCCCGATACGAAAGCTAGCCAAGTTAATATCGGTTCTAAACGTGTAAACGTATTTCATCCAAAAAAGTTAAACAAGAAAAGAGAAAAACCAATAGTTAAACAAGAGAAAAAATTTTTTTTTGTTCTATTACAAGATAGTAAAGCAAGTTTTTAACAGGCTCCTGGCGATTGCTAGGTCTCACGATACTTACTGTGCCAAGACACGTCAGTGTATGCACCAAATATGTATTGGCCAGCTCTAATGATGGTCACTGTTGGTCCCTTTCCATCACAGTTGCTGTGGAATGTGGACGCAGCTGAGCCGTCTGTCCTTGCATGCCAGCACCGCACAAAATAACCTCGCGATACGCTCGGGAGTACTGGGTCTAAGTAAGTTATCAGCTTCCCCAAGTATTTGCTGTGATCGAGGCTGCCAAGAATTGCAGACGTTGCGAGGCCGCCTGGGTACGAGACACAAATTGTCTAAACAACTGGTTTTCACGGTCATGTCTTCGCAAATAAAGAACCCCCTTAGGAATCTGAGATGTGATAGACGACTGATATATAAACAAACTCGCCGAGATTTAGGTCTGTACGGTTGTTCATACCTGCGTTATTCGAGAAATATTTCTACCAAATTTATAGATATAGCTTTGTATGGAAACGCCATGTTATTGTCAATTTTTATTTCGGAAAGTGACGACGTCACATGAATTACGGTAACCTCTTTAACCGTCTGTTTAGGTTTCCCTATAATATCAAGCTTTTGCTTTAGTTTACCAGTAGATTCTGCTAATTAAATACAACATGATTTTTAACCAATCAGCGCGTGTATGTTCTTCAGGCTATTTTCTAATTATAATTAGTATAAATTTACCGTAGCCTATTGTGAATCCGTGAATTTGATTGGCTATATTACCGTTTTCTATCTGCTGATAGCAAACAGATACGCATCATTGCACAATTCGGGCATCACGTTTGAACCTGATGTAACATAATATCAATATTATTGTTATTATTATTATTGTTGTTGTTGTTATTATTATTATTGCTATTGTTACTATTATTTTTGCCCTCGCAGGGTTTTGGCCCAGAAGCCAAAACCCGATGAGGCACCCTAGGGTCCCCCGCGTGTATACATACAAGGAATACAAGGAACAAATCCGGAACAAATGCAGATGGTAAACACGCGTTTTTATTCTTTCATAGAATACTATGTGATGCACTCAAAAAAACAAGGGGTACAAATTTGATCATAGTACCACTTTAAATAGAAACATCAGTTTTAACCAGTCAATACGTGTATGTTCCACGGGCTATTTTCAAACTTTAATTATGCAAGGTAGGCGGTTTGTTAGTCACTGGGAGAGCTAGGTCAGGCGAGAGGGAAACCATTATTGTTATTGTTATTATTATTATTATTATTATTATTACATAATTTTTTAAAAGTATTTCTTCATTTTTTTATTTGATTCCCTTAAAAATGAAGTTTTAAGTATATTTCTATATATTTATAACTGTAAATATCATTTTTACCATATTAGTATTGTGTAATTTAAGCGATAACATACTTTTTTATTATTGCTGTTGTTTAAAATTTTAGGTTTGAAATTTCTTAGAACCAATACATACTTTGAAGGACAAGTAATTTATTCAGGTATCGTGTAATGCCCACCTGCTGACTCAAAGCCTGTATAATACTAGACGTGTTTTATTTTCTATTGTTAGTGTAGTTAGTTTTGATAGTCACCCATAACCGGAATGGTGGGAGATTTGACTCTTTTTAAGCGCGCCTAAGCAAATATTCCGAAAACAAATTTTTATACGAAAATTTGTTCTTCATTTTCCCCCCTATTTCTCTCAGAACACGGTTATATTGTCTGACTCTCGCAGGGTTCCAATAATTTGCATACTATTTTTAGACTTCGCGAGTTTTGCTATTAAACTACGATGGCCGAAGAACAAGAGCTTATCTAAACAATCAAGTTTGTGAGTTTGAATGTGAAGATAATGTTTTCTAAATTCTTCGGATTTTTCTTTGCTCGAAACTTTGGAAACCTCATTTAGATGCACTGACTGAATCTCTTAAGTTTCTAAAAAAAAATTACCGCTTAAAAGTTGAAATTTTTAAGTAATTCACCACCAAACGGAAAAAAATATTGCGTTTTAGTATCGTATTTTGATTAAGGGAATAAGGCGTGTACGGGTGTAGCTTCCTACAAAGGCGCTCTTTGGCCTCGTCACGCAATCTAATATGGGGGTTGGGGGGGGGGGGACGAACATGTTCTAACTTTAGTTACCTATTTGGTAGAACACTTCAATGTCTGTAGGATTGAAATTATAGGCTCCAGTGAAGAACCAGCAGTTACCAGTTGAATAACCCGAGGGAACGGAGTATGTCTGGCCGCAGGTAGTATACGATCCTGAGTTGCTCAAAGCGTCGTTTGATACGTAAATATCATGAGGCCCACCAGCACCAAAACTGGGTCCGTAGCTGGAGCAGCGATACATTGCGTATTGTTGATTTTGATACTGAGTGAGTTTGACAGGATTATATCCATCTTTGTTGTAAAGCGAGAACAGGAAAGCTTTACTGGCATAAGAATAACCACAACTAGAACCTGAAATGAAAGCAAACGTTAAACCTATTCTATGTTATAAAATGATCTTTAGAACAGAAAAAAAAACAAAACCAAACTAAATAGGCAGCGAGACGATCGGATCTGTTGGAAAGGGCGTTGAGCTTGATATACCTTGGTGACGCACCGCACCGCACCGCAACACCCCACCCAACACAACACAACACAACACAATACAATACAACTTTATATCACTACGCCAGCCACACAAAACAAAAGCTGGTTTCCAGGTGGGGCGTAGGTAAACACGTTGCAATAAAGTTTTTATGTATTTAACATAATTGATTAAAGATTTTGAATTTAAAGTATGTTACATGGAATCAGTGCGACCCAGTAGAAGGCATGGAAGGGGAGGAGGCAAGTTTGTGCTTGAAATCCGAAAGCAATCGTGCGGTCTTTGCCTCATAGAAAAAATTGTTCCAGAGCATTGCACCACTATACTTAAAGCTGCGCTTCAGAAAATGTGTGTATGGCCTTGGAAGTGCTAGATTAGTCTCGATATTATTAAGATTGTAATTTATGTTAGTATCAAGGGAGTTGCTCAGTTGGGGGGCAGATAGATCATTGAGGATTTTATACATAAGGGTAGCCTTTGTATGGAAACGTCTGGTTTCAAAGGTTTTCCATTTCAAGTTATTCAACACATCTGCAGACCTAACATCATATGAAGGGCCTGTAATAGCCCTACCCGCACGAGTTTGAATTTTAACAGGCTCCTGACGATTGCTGGGTCTTATGATACTTACTATGCCAAGACACGTCAGTGTATCCGCCAAATATGTATTGGCCAACTCTAATGATGGTCACTGTTGGTCCCTTTCCATCACAGTTGCTGTGGAATGTAGACGAAGCTGAGCCGTCTGTCCTTGCATGCCAGCACCGCACAAAGTAACTGCGTGATACGCTCGGGAGAACCGGGTCTAAGTAAGTTATGAGCTTCCCCAAGTATTTGCTGTGATCGAGACTGCCGAGAATTGCAGATGCTGCGAGGCCGCCTGGGTACGAGAAACAAAAAATGAAAGCAACCACAGTCATACTGCTGGTTTTTCCTGTCTTGTCTTTACAAATAAAGATGAGAGATATGATAGATTATTGATTTCTGTAAAACCTCGCTGATATATATATATGTTATTTACCGGCCGGGAGGTCCGTATGGGAAAAAGCTGTGGGTCTTGAGTACGGCCTGAGGCCGAAGGCCGAGGGCCGTACTCAAAACCAAGGGCACAGCTTTTTCCCATACGGACCGACCTAGCCCGGAAAATAACATGTTTATTTTTTCCTGTAGTAAATTGGTTTTATAGATTGTTTACACAACTCTTGTCATTGAATGTCTTGAATCGACTTGCACGCAGTCTACTAACGATTTGTAAAAAAGCTTGGCAACGAGCGAATAATTCAGATAGTAGACAAAGAAAGATGTATTAAAGAACATATAGTTTTCGAACTACTTTATGCTAGTTGCATTTATTTAACCAGTTAAGTTCTCCAAAATTGTTTTCGCGGTGTGAAATTTCGTGCGAAGTTTGTAGTTTTACTACAAAACAATTTCTGTCAGTCGTCATAAAAATCACTAGAAATCAGACTTTTCTACCGTAAATTGAATAGCAGAAAGCAAAGAAATTCGCTAAGTGTATTCTACAGAAATTCTCCTGAGTACAGCAACGATCAGAAAGGTAAACTTGACTGAAATTGATTCAAATTCTACGGCCAGGGAAACACAGGATTAAGCGCCATTACAGCGCCAAGCAACAAACCCTCACAACTTCAAAACACTCAACTGAATTTACTTACAGTCATTTTCCTTGTCACTTGAAAGAGAACAGAAATAAACTCGCGTTGACTAATCGTCGATGGATGTGTAAAAAAGGCAAAAGATTGGCGATTACCGCTAACTTTTAGGAGCGAAATTTACGTACAGCGTTGAGCGGGAAAAAATTCGGCCCGTGGGCCGTATCGTAAAAAGCTGGACCGGTCACGTGCGTAAGATTAGCCAATCAAATTTGAGGATTTAGGCATCCGGCCCGCTCAGATGCTTGAGAAAAAAATAAAGTTCTGTATGTTTTCTCACACCTGTCTTATTCGAGAAATATTTCTCCCAAATTTATTGATTTAGCTTTGTATGGAAACGCCATGTTGTTGTCATCAATAACTCTCAATTTTTATTTCGGAACGTGACGACGTCACATAAATTAAGGCAATCTCTTTAACCTTCTGTTTACGTTTCCCTGTAATATCAATTTAAACTTACCTGTTAACCGTTTTAATAGTAATTTCGATTTTACCAAAAATACATCATGGCAAACTACATGTACATGTATTACCCCAAACTACTAAATGATATCAGTTTATTATCCATTTAACCAAGCAAAGTAATGTTTGGCAAAACATATTTTTCAAATCACGTTAAACGGATGATTTCCAATCGGTACTGTGCAATCGTAGCACTATAATGTTTATATACATTGCACATTGTAAATCTCACTCGATGGAATGCGAATCGATCACATACCTTATCTTTGAGGCCTTTTTAATTCTTTTTCCAAGAGCTTCATTGATTTTTACAACCGTGAAGTTGTTTCATCAAGTGGTACGACAAAGAACGAAGCATAAAAGCTTCGACCGCTTCGCATCCATGATGGTGATTGGAAATTTTTACATTTTGTGATGTCGTACATGAATCAAATCAAAAAACGCAAACAAACTTTCGAGAATGAGCAGTACGGACTGGAAATCATCCTTAAAGCCTACGCCAAGCCAATCAACCTTCACAGTCCATGAAGTCATTAAGGGACTCCTATGTGGAAGTAATACATTAAACACGACAGACAGTGTTTCATCGGGATATCTAAACACCGAGAAATGAGTTGAAAATACGACGCGCAACGGAGTATTTTTGACGAAATTCGAGGTGTTTGGATAGCCGATGAAACACTGTCTCGAGTGTTTGATATGTCTTCTCAATCGAGACAAAATAAGCAGTAAAAGGAGAAGTAAAATCGTCAAATTCTATGCTAATTAAGACCGGGTATCCAAACCTCCTTCACGGTTGTGATTTTCTTTGTTTTAACTTGATGAATTATTAATGACTTTGAGAAGGATCTGGGATGCTCTTAATGTCTGAACCTGCTCTTTGTTCCGTTTCCAGATTTATTAAAAGCAGTCATTGTTTCAAGTTGTTTCACAACAAAAGATTTTCCGCACCTCATGAAAAGTATTCCTCCATCAAACTATCGCAAACGTTGCTTGTCGTTCTAACGAACTTCGATTCAAAGTTTACCTTGTCAATGATTAGAAACAAGTCTGAAAATGTCACCAAAATAATTAAGAAGTATTTACAACGCTCACCGTTGAATGGGGTACAGGGTAATATCGACAAAACAGTGATATCATATTTTTATTTACCTATTTCGTAGAACACTTCGATGTCAGAAGGAGTGAAGAATAAGGCTCCAGTGAAAAATCCGCAGTCGCCAGCTAAATACCCGGGGGGTACGGAGTATGTAGAGCCACACCTGGTATATGAATTGGTAGATTGGTTGATGGTAGGATTATCCGATATGTAGATGTCATGTATATGTCCTGCGCCATAACCAAAACTGGGTCCGTAGCTGGAGCAGTGATACAGTGCGTCTTGATGATTTTGATACTGAGTGAGTTTAACAGGATTGTATCCATCTTTGTTGTAAAGCGAGAACAGGAAAGCTTTACTGGCTGAAGAGTAACTGCAAGAACCTAAAATGAAGCAGATTGTGGCATTAAGAAATAAAAAAGAGAAGCTGAAAAGGATAAAAATGCTCCAAAATTGAGAAGCAACGGCAGCAACTCCAAAAAAAGTGTTTGAATACTGAAGTGGCTGGTAAAGACGTTGTGTGAAAACTTTATCCTGAGATCCTTATATTACTGACTGCGGGGACAACTCGAAAAACTATGCGAAAACAACGTTCATTTCACGCAACAACAACCACAAGGAAACGAACTTAAAACATGATTTTTCTATACAGCAACACCAACAGAAGCAATAATACTTACTCATGAGGCACAGAAAAATAATAAAAAACTACTAGATGAGATTGAGCGAGATATCGTGGTTTGTCAGTGGTGAGCAGATCAATAATTGGTCTTCGAGACTCGAATTACGATGTTTTGCGATACCGGAGAATACTAGTAATTGGTGTATTATTCCATCACCAAGTTTGTCTTCATTTTTAAATCGTTCTCTCTGACGGCTCAGGAAAGCGCTCTACCATTTTTGACACAGGAGTGTGGTAACAATTACACATAAGTAAAATAATATATAGATTTAACCAAGCCTAAAAGCGAGCTCTTGGGCAGCTTGAAGCTAACTCAGGCTAAGCGAGATTTTTAGTTTGAGCTTTGTAACTCTGCGGAGAGGTTTGCAGTTTGTATTTTTGGCCTTCTGCTTTGATTTTGAATTATCTAACTGAACTACACTAGGAGCCCCGACCCTAAAGCAGTGAAATACACTTGTATAGAAGATAAATTTATACTTCGGTTAACTTTTAATCCTGGGTTAGCGTTAACATAGTTTCCGAACAACCCGGCCCTGATTGCAACAAATTAATTTGGCATTAGCCCGCGATCCAGTCAAAACAAGTACTTTGTCAGTGGTCAACGTTGAAAAAACACGACCTCTATAAACCTGAGCCCGTGATATGGTCACCTGATACCGGTCAGTGAATGCCTTGTTTTGAGGTGTCAATTGACCATAACATGGATGTTAAAAAGACGTAGTATGGCCACAACGTCGCCCGACGTCGTGGTCGTCGCGTTAGGCGCACGCGCCCGCGATCCATGCCGCTAGCCATGTCGACCTCGTGGGTTTCTATGTGATCCTGTTTCTATAGCTATATACCTTATTCCAAAATGGCCGCCAATTTAGCATTCTTTTGTTTTCTTGCAAATTAGCCCTTGTTGCCTCGTTCTTAAACTCTAAATTCAAAAGAATATTTTCCCTTAAACGAGGCAACAAAGGCTAATTTGCAAGTAAACAAAAGAATACTCAAATGGCGGCCATTTTGGAATAAGGCGTATGGTGCTCTGCTATTATTTGTACAGGTAACCATACAGTTTCGACTTCAATTTGTAATTAATTTGCAACAGTGAGTTTTTCTGAAGGCTGAAATTGCATGAGCCGCCTCGGCGAATGCAATTTCAGATTTTTTGAAAAATTAATTCCAAATTGAACGAGAAAATCTGTATAGTTACTTATTAATAATATAAACACTGAAAAATTGGCATGAGGAAGAGCCGGAAGATCTATCTTGAAGATAATTTTCCTCATTCGGGAAAACGTTTTCAAAGTTTCTGCAAAAATCGTTCTGATGAAAAGCATTTCGTTCACCAAACAATCGGCGAAGTCCCGAAAGACCTACTGGAACGTTTTAGCATTCTGAAAAAGTGTAAAGTGCTTTTCATCAGAGACCAAAAACCCTCTCTGAACGTGCAAAGCGATTCAATTCGCGCAAAAGTATTTGTATAATTAACATTTTTATGCTAATTTAGTACTACACCTTGCCGCAAACTCTGTAATTTTTACTTCTCCTTGACAATGGCGTCATGATGACACTGAAACGTCGGTTTTTATCGTTGATTTTTGCTTGTCTTTGCTAATTTAATTGTCGCCGCGAACATTTGGATTTCAGCGCTATATAAATTGTATCTATTATTATTATTATTGTTATTATTATTATTAGTATTTGCAGGCAGTTATTTGAAGGTCACGTAAAAAGGCTCTTGGCCAATGAAAAGGAAGAAAATTACATGGAATTTTAATGTAAGATATATATAGTATACTTACTTTGCCAAGAAGCATCAGTATATCCACCAAATATGTATTGGCCAACTTTAATGATTGTCACAGTGGGTCCCTTTTTATCACAGTTTCTGTGGAATATCGATGCATTCCAGCCGTCTGTCTTAGCATGCCAACATCGCTCAAAGTAAGCACGGGGTGCACTCGGGAGGGCTGGGTCTAAGTAAGTTATCAGCTTTCCCAAGTATTTGTTGTGGTCGAGATCGCCAAGGATAGTGGATGAACCGAGGCCGCCTGGGTACCAGAGAAAAGAAGTAACTGTGACATTGATTTTAGCCAAATTTAGACATGCGAAAATGGTCACGTAATTGAGTGAAATGTGAAAATGAACAACTGAAAACAGTGAGGGGAAATTTCAACACAACGTACCCAAAACAAGGTACGGATGGTAAAGATTTAAACAGATGACGAAATGGGTTTTTGAGAAACTCTTATAGGCTGAACAGTTTTCAAAGCTTATCTCGTTTACTTGCATTGTCATCTTTAATGATAACGCTTGGCAGAAATATTTGTTTTTAATAAAGCTATGGCTTTGTTATTTTGATCCATACAAGTAACTTCTCTGCTAGCATTTAGTTTTATAGCGAATCGTTGGCAAAACCAAATAAAGGAGCCTAAACTAAGCTGACACAATCCTCTTAACACAGTGCCTCAGTAGCAAAACGGTCAGATTTCCACGTCTTTTGTTCATCCGTTGTCCTGGCAATGAATGCCAAATGTCAAACTTCTATCTCAAAGCAATAACTGTCGCAAATATTACATCAATCCAACAAAGAAACCTGGATTAATTACCTATATCGTAAAACACTTCGATGTCAGTTGGCGTGAAATGACTAGACCCAGTGAAGAATTCACAGTCGGCAGTTGAATATCCAGAGGGGAAGGAATAGGTTCCGCCACACCCGGTAGAAGAATTTTGGTTGAACGTAGCGTTATCCGATATGTAGATATCTGGTCCGTAACCAAAGCTGGGGCCGTAATTGGGCTCCTTGTAAATTGCATAATGCTGATTTTGATACTGAGTCAACTTCACAGGATTGTATCCTTTGACATTGTAGAGCGAGAAGATGAAAGCTTTACTAGCTGAAGTGTAACCACCAGAGCCTAAGATAAAAACAAGTGTATAAACATTCTGACAATCAACTAGACTACGATAGGTCACTCTTTCGCTTAGTCCGTCGAGTGTAACCGTCAATAGACCTCGAGGAAAAATATGGCGGCGCAAAGTCCTAAGGACCATTTTTTTCTGGCGGTTTTCTAGTTGCATCCCCAGTGGACTCCCAAAAGAAAAGGTTGAAGACGCTAGTCGTTTCTCTTAGGGTTGTTAAGCAAGGATTCTGATCTCTCTTAGAGGATTCACGACGAAACACCACTACTTTTAGCTGCCAGAGTATTCTTCAGAGTAAATTCGAATAAACATTGAAAAGATAAAGATAGCCTGTCAACTCCGTTAAACAACCTCGTTCCCAGGGCCTTTACCCAAGCCATTCTAACAGCCAGTCTAACTCCTAGTCTAACAGTCAATTGAAACAAATACCGCACTAAACGAAGTTGTGTTAATAGATATATGTTTATCTAACAAAGATTAAACAGTGATAGCATAACCGTGAAAACGCCAGTCGAGAAGATTTCAAAGACGTTTCGCGTGATGTAAATGATATTTCTTTAAATAGTTATAAATTGTACTGGTGTTAAGCGATAACTTGTAATTACATGAATGACATCGATGTGTTCTAGGGCCCGTTTCTCCAAGCTCCCGGTAATTACCGGTCCCGTTAAGCTGTTTCGTTTCCCATTCTAGAGGGGGTTTCAAAACGTTTGAAAATATGTACAATAAAGTTAGCCAGAGAAACAAAATGGACTTCATCAGAGACCAAAACACGCCCTACTTTTCTTGAGACTTTGATATCAAAATCTGATTCCGGGCCCGTTAAGTTATCGGGGCTTTCGAGAAACGGGCCCCTGGTTGTGCTAATAACAATGACAGTTTGACATTTGTCCAGAAGGCCTAAGTACTTCATGTATCCCTTCCAGATATTATAGTGTATCTAATACACTATAATAGGGATTAATATGCTATGCTACGTTCTAAATACACTATGAAAAGGGATACACCAAGTACGTACCCCAGAAGATCTAAGAAAGGAAGACACTTCATACTGAAAGATGTCTCAGAAATACTTACTTTGCCAAGACAGATCCGTATATCCGCCAAATATGTAGCTGCCGGACTTAATGATCGTCACAGTGGGTCCCTTTCCATCACAGTTGTCGTGGAATGTGGACGCAGCCGAGCCGTCAGTCTTAGCACGCCAGCAGCGCACAAATTCACTACGGAATGCATCCGGGACCACTGGGTCTAAATAGGAAATAAGCTTTCCCAAGTACTTGCTGAAATCGAGGTTTCCAAGAATGGCTGATGCACCAAGGTCCCCTGTGGAATGAAACAAAATTTGTGGTATTTTGAAGTGATAGAAAGACAAATTCATTGGTTGTTTGCCACTTAAACGGGGAAACTGGTTCGTTAACGGTTTGTCCAAATGGTATGCAAAAATGCCTAATGGTAGGTTCCGTTCCGATTGACGATCTACCATTTACTCAAAAAAGCCAATTTACCAAAAGAGACTAAGAAAAGTTCGACCTGATCATATTCCAAAATGGCGGCGAAGAGTTACAAATGGTATTTAAACACATTTTCATTCGGAAGGTCGGTTGAAAATTTCCCCTTCGCTTGAACCAAAATTGTCTTCTTATATGGATTCTGACCGAAATTTCCCGAATTGTTGGGTAAATGGTCATTCAATGTGTTTTAATAAAAATTGATATACTGATTCGGTAAAATGAGTCTAATAAGATGTGTTTAGGATATGTTACAAATAAACTTTGCATCTTTTCCTGCAAAAATTCTCACGTCTTTTGCAAACTACGGCAGACATGCTCAGAAAATATTTCGAAATGATAAAAAAGACTCTTGGGATAATAATTACAAGTTTTGAAATTCTTACGAAAGTGGAGGAAAATCTACTGTTTTACTCTATAAGGTAAGGTAAAGCTTGCATACAAGCCAATTGGCCCATCATACCGGAGCTCATCCCAGTTCCTGTAGCATGAAGCGAGAAGAAGTATTTCTACTCCCCCCAGGGTGGAATGCTAGTCCATCGCAGGGTTACCCCCCCAGCATTAAGTTCGCCGGTGCCCACTTGTAAACCTGGGTGGAGAGAGGCACCGTGAGAGTAAAGTGTCTTGCCCAAGAACATAACACAATGGCTCCGGCCAGGGTTCGAACCCAGACCGCTCGATCCAGGGACGAGCACACTAACCATGAGGCCAAAGCGCCTCCCACAGCTATAAAGTAATCTGCAATTGACTGTATTGACAGAGGCGGGATTCTTAAGGAAATTGTAGCGTTTATCCTACAAAATAGGTTGCACGTGGAATTATCAAGGAACGAATCAAACCAAAACCAAACACATGTAGCTAAGGAGAAGCGCCGGGAAAGGTGTGCGAGAGCTGTGTACGAGCGAGATTGGTTCTGATCTTAGACTACTTCTGATTGGATGACAGCGTGGTGCGTGCTTCGTCAGCCAGTCGCTTATTTAAAGCCACTTAATTTGTAAATATTTATTACCTATTTCGTAGAACACTTCAACGTCAGTAGGAGTAAAATAATAGCCTCCAGTGAAAAACCCGCAGTTACCAGCTGAATATCCTGAAGGAACAGAGTATGTAGAGCCACATCGGGTATAGGAATTTTGGTTGCTCAAAGCGTTGGGCGATATGTAGATGTCAAAGCCCCCACCAAACGTGGGTCCGTGACTGGAACAGCCATATATTGCGTTTTGTTGATTTTGATACTGACTCAGCTTAACAGGGTAATATCCTTTGTTGTTGTAAAGCGAGAAGATGAATGATTTACTGGCTGTAGAGTAGTCGCAAGGAGCTGAAACGTTTAAAACATTCTTAATACCTCGGCTTTAAAGAAACACTGATGAAAAGAAATTGTACGGCCTGGAAGGGGGGTTGCTTCCTTATATGGGCCATACAGGTATGTGCGGCCGCAAAGGGTGTGGCGTTTTACCCGTTTTGTCATAAATAGGGTTTAGATTTTAGCCATTTAGTCCCAAATAGGGTTTTGAACTCTAGACTTGAATCGGGTATGTTTTATCGAAAAAGCTATCCTACCACTAAAAGCATACAAACATTGCCTTTAACTTTGCTCTGAACTAGGAAACTAATTATAAGGCATGTCTGAAACAGTGTATTAAAGGGTCTGGTCTTTAATGGGACATCGGATTTTTGGGCAGGTCATAAATAGGCTAGGGAAAATAAATAGGGTATGGATATTGTGAAGCGGGTCGCACACCCCACCGAATTTTTCCGTAAGTACCAACCCCAGAGAAAGAAAAGAACTATCTTAAACTTACTGCTATGCCAGGACACGTCGGTGTATCCACCAAATATGTAGCTGCCAGACTTGATGATTGTCACAGTGGGTCCCTTTCCATCACAGTTGCTGTGGAATGTCGATGCAGCCGATCCGTCAGTCTTGGCATGCCAACACCGCACAAATCCGCTACGCTGTGAGTTCAGAAGCTCTGGGTCCAAAAAAGAAATCAGCTTCTCCATGTACTTTTTGCGATCCAGGTCGCCAAGAATGACGGATGAACCAAGTCCTCCTGGGTACGAGAGACCGAATTACTTTAAGTTAAAAGAAAAATCAAGTGCCATCATAAATAAATTATCAGAATATGATAAAAAAGGTAAACCCTACATACAAGCCGAGTGCCCATCAGGCCGGAGCGTATCCCGGTTTCTGTAGCATGAAGCGACTAGGAGCATTTCTGCTCCTTCCTTCCCCACCAGTACCCATTTACATAAGCGGGTGGAAAGACGAAAGCACCGTAAGAGTAAAGTGTCTTGTCCAAGAACACAACACAAAGTCCCCAGCCAGGGCTCAAACCCGGACCGCTCGGTCCAGTGTCGCAAGCACTAAAGATGAGGCCCCCGCGAATATGACCCACCCAGAAAGGCCTTGCTTTTGTATGAGACAAAAATATATTTTGGTCTTTGCTTACCGGGGAACGGTGCACAGAGAAAACAAAAGTTATCCCAAGATTACAAAGCTAGGACAGAAAGGTTCGTTTAATTTATACCATCATTGAAAATATGACAGGCTTAAAACTCACGGAAGCTTGTACAGTATTTTCCGTTTCCGAAATATGTTGCTTTGCACGAGCATGTGAAGGACCCCACAGTATTGTTACAGTCCGCATTGACGTCACAATCATGCGACCCGTCGGTACATTCGTCAGCATCTGTAAAGCAAAGAATAAAAAGCGCAATAGGTGACTTGTGAGCGAAGATTTTCCACGACGGTGATCAGGAGGGATTGTCTCCCAAATTTTGCTGAAAATTCTCCTGAGATGTGGCGACTCTTGCTAACTTTGATTTGGCTCTTTTCAAGCACTCGTTTTCTTATCGAAATGATCCAAACTCGTTTTCTTGTTCAACTTTGCTACAGCCCGCTTGCCTGGTAAAAAACCACGGACACAGCATATAGTTAGGTGATTTTGTTTAGCAAACATTTTTCAAGTTCGTCGCCTGCAGTCCTTTTTAATCTTCTCCATCCTTTATCATTATTGTTTCCTTATGGTTTATCATTATCTCTTTGGCGTTTTTCTATCGTAGTAAACTTTTATTTTCATGTTTCCTTCAAGTTACTGTTAATTTTGGACGCGATCAAAAAAGCTTAACATAACGCAATTGAACTGCTTTAAATTGGAGAGAAGTAAAAAAATACAACACAAGATCAGTGAGATCTGGAAACTACTGTTTAGAATTTACCAAAACTGTGAACAAGAATTCGAACTGGTACATACAAACCTACTTTTATTTGAAAAGCACTTTGCTACCAGAGTCGTGTTTTACTTACCAACGCAACCTTTTCCATCTTGATAAATAAACCCAGTCCTGTTGCATAAGCAGCGATAAGAACCAATGGTATTCTGACACGTGGCACTTTCGTGACAGACAGGAATTGAGGAATTGCATTCGTCCAGGTCTGAACAAAGGACAGCAAAATAAACTCATCTTTTTTAAGGTTTTGAAATGGATAGAGTCTTGGTTTTGGAGTCTCATAGGCCCGGGGGGGGGGGGGGGGGGGTACTTAAGCAAGTTTAATACAGGGAAGCTCGGCCCCGAGGTCCAACCCCTTACCCTTTTATATACCATTTTGGCAGAAAGGGTACCCCTTTTGTATAACTTTTATTGAAAAAAGGTACTCCTTTCGCATACTTACTTTAGGAAGTTTTGTTCTCATTTTCATGTAGTGCTTAATAAATAAACTGATACAGCCGTAAGGGGCGTCTATTCGAAATATTATATTTAAAGGTCCTTTTATTTCCCTGCCCTTTTATATACCTCAACTTATGAAATACCTACCCTTTTATATACCTGAAGCCTGAAAAAAGTACCCCTTTTGGGCGGAGCCTCCCCGTATAGGGAGTACCCCCGGGCTCAAAGGGGTCCATGTCTTGAGTGAAGCTACCATTTTCAGGGTAAATACTACAAATGTTCATAGTTAAAGCAGTTATTTCACAATTTGCATTGCGTATCTTGAAAAGTTTAGCCTATTTTGTTAAGGTCGTCGTTTGTAACCCGTGTTAATCTTCTTCATTCTTAACCAATCTTATTCCTTTGTGGTTTATTATTATCTCTTTCGTGTTTTTCAATCTTGGTAAACTATCATTTTCAGGCTTCCTTCAATTTAAAGGTCATATCTTGCTGAGCGCCATTAAATCATTTAAGTTGTGTCCTCCTCTACAGGCGTCTGCGGCCATTTTTAGGTCTGATGATTTTATACTTTGCACTATTGTTGTTGTTTTTTGACCAGATATTGCCTCAGCATTGTACTATGAGTACGTTGTAAAATCTGCAAGATGTGTTTTTACAGTAAGATTTTCTAATGAAGTCTGTTTCTGATTTAAATATTGTAGTGTGACACGCTTGTACAACTTCAGTCAGTTTGTCAACGCTATCTGGAATTGCTGTTTCAAACGAGCAACAATTTGTCAGATACCATCTAAACTGAGGTTTATGTTTAAAAAAATGGTAGTGTTTAATTTATCAGCTGTTAATGTGCATAATTATTAGAGTATGGACTCTAAATATTCGAAAGTAGCCCACCTTGGAATCAATTTAACGTATTTAGCTCAAAGTTGCCCACAGAGGTTGTTATAAGTTGTAATTATTATTTTAAGTCTTAATGAACGCCTAGCTTGAATTTCGATTCCCTGACTCTAGTTACAAACAGACGAATCCTTTGTTACTGATACTTAAAAATATCTACACATATGACGTCACAAATATATGAGAGAGGCGGGGGGAGGTGGGAGGCACCTGTCATAATCAAAAAAACACATATCTATGTTTCGTAACTTTTTCTCTTGTTTTACTGCAAAAATTTGGGTAACCGGACGCCTTAAAACAGCGACACAAGAAGGACATTTTAAAGGGTAAAGTTACCTTCGGTTTTCATGTCACAGTATGCAAGTGCAACCTTGTCTGGTACAATAGAATAAAACCAGTATGTTCCACTGATGGCTTGTCCTCCTTCGCTCGCCTTGATTTCGTGACATGATTCAGCGGGCAGTTCAGGAATGGAACCGAGGGGGACTGGAAAGCAAATATCATTAATCCCGTGATATTAACCAGGGTCGGGTAGTTCGAAAGCCAGTTAACATTAACCCAGGATTAAACGTTAACTGAAACATTTCGTATGCGTTTAAAGCACCGATAGCAAAATATTTATTGCATTTTAATCGGTTTACTCAATGGATTCCCAGAGATTTTTTGAAAACCTACAAAGATTTTAAAGTTTAACCGACTACAAAATTTACGACTGATGGCCCGAAGAATTCCGACGATTTCCGAAGGTGATGTTAAGTCGTACATTCATCCAAAGTGGCCGACAATTTCAATCGTTATTACATATATATTTTATCATTAATTTTTCAATTCGTATTAACAACGAATGCTGTGCCTTTTTTCTCAATTGAGAGAAAAGAACTTCCCTAAACTGACTGAGTAAGAAAGGAAATTGATAAAACTATGATTAGTTACCTCTGCCAATATCTCGTCTAAAGTAATATCTGTCGGGGTCTGGAACAAAATCTTCAGGTCTTGCTTCCTTGGTTCGATTGTTCAATTCACACATCTCTTTGGAAATAACGTAGTTGAAACTTTGGCACCTTAAGTCAAGGCGACACTCCTTAAGGCAAATATACGAAGGCTCCGTCATCCGTTTGAAGATGTGTTTCTGTAACTTCATGCCAAACTGGGAAGCTTCTTTATTTTGTTTGCTACATTGCTGTGATTCCACTTCACAAAACAGTTGCAACATTCCGAGCACAGTGGCTAGGTAAAATACCTTCTGGACAAAAGCCATTTCGTTTGACTCCTTGGCAAGTCAATCTTTAAAATCAACACAGTTACAAAACAATTGTGAGTGTGCCTTGATAGTTTGAACTCATTTTGTAATTTAGCGCGTGGCTTTTTATTAACTTAAATAATATTCTATAACAAATTTCATTTTTTGAAATTTTAATTTTACCCCACAAGCGCAGTACTTAGAAACGTTGCCTACATCTTGTCAACAAGATTAATCGCCTTCGAGAACTAGTTAATAATTAATATAAAACATTTTTTCCTTAAAACTTAACTTATTTACTTCTTGAACGAAATGAGGAAAACTCTATAGGAAACTTTCATAAAAGTGACTTTCCGGGGAAACATTTCACCCTGGGTTAAAAAAAATTTCATTAAAAACTAGTATTGAACTCGAAAAAAATAAATTAAATTAATGAATATGTTCGTCTAAATTGATGTTTATCGGCGTTTCTGCGAGAGACTGTTTTTAAGCGCAAACTGAAAAGTCACCAATTTGCGGTCTTATTTCGTCTTACTCACGTTTCGGTTATTTCAAATTAGTTATAAATAATAACAGTATAGTTAATTATTTCAGTTAGAATTGACTATTACCTGAACCCAACGCGTTTCAAGTTTGTTCTGATACAAAATGGATGAAGCAATTAAATCTTCTAATAAGACTGCTTAATTATAGACCCGTTGTTTCTCAGTCAGATGAAGCTATTTTCAGTTATGCATATTTGTGGCTTCTTCCATTTGTGAAAGTTGAGTACACTATACACCGGTGCTGAAAGGTTTATAATTGGTTCGTTAAGTCATGTCCGTTAAATTCGTTTTGCCTTTGAAAAATTTTACCCCACAAGCGGAGTACTTAGAAACGTTGCCTACATCTTGTCAACAAGATTAATCGCCTTCGAAAACTAGTTAATAATTAATAATTGAAATATTCGCACTCACTTTTTTCACCCTTAAAAGAAGGCTGTTTTGCAAAACAACGTTTAAAAAGCAGTAGTAAATTAGGTCCTTAACTCAAAAAGGCATGGTTTTGAACAAGATAGAAAAAGAGTACAGAATCTTTTGCTTTGTGTCAACAGATGCTAATAGTTAAGCACCTTTTACGTTAAAATGGTTTTAGCGTGGAAAAGCGAAAATATCCTATTCCAAGTCAACTCGGGGACTAAATTACGTTGTTCAAAATCGTTATTTAGTGAAGTTCTATATTGCCACCCAGGTTGTGTTTTTTGAATTATTAAGAATTGTTAATGTCGTTGAGAGGCAAAATCTAAACTGAGCACTTCGTATATATGTTGAGCATAATTGACATTCATTTCAAATGAGCTATTTTGTGGTTTTAGCTCATTTATCTTACCTCTCCATCGTTTGGAAATATTTCTGAGTAATTTTCAAAAGAACACTGTTTGTCCTTTTCGTCCCAGTTTCAATGACCTAAAAAGCCTAGTTTTCTTTTTCCTGGAACAAAATATTGATCAAACTGACGAATCCAAAGACCGCGAGCACCTGTCGTTTTACAATATAACTGATGAATTAAAATATTTGTGGCTTTTCGGTTCCATTTGTGAAGTTTCGCGGATGTATAGTAAATAACATTTCCCGTGCAAAACAAACTCAACGGTCGTAACACAACAAAACCGATAATTTACTTTTTTAGCGCGGGAAATGTTATTTACTTGGCTGTTTCCTTCATTTGAGGTCCGATAAGATTGCACTAGTATTGTCTGGAAAACATAGTTAAAAATGAAAGCATATTCACTTGTTAATAGCACTTATTTTTAACAAATATGGCAATCGGAGTGTTTATATAGCGTACTTTTTTAATTATAATTGGTATAATACATTGAATTAAGACTGAAATTGTCTGCTAATCATCGACACAACAAAGAATCGTAGATTTGGCATCGTTGATGCAGAAAGCTGAAGAAGCCCTGCGCTTTAGTTTAATTGATTATCTGTTCACTTACGAAACTGAACTATCTAGTTAAAACCTACTGCGGTGTAAATTCTGACCAATCCTGCTATTTCTTGCAACAATTCAGAAAGCTAAAGATTTTGTCTCTATCGGCAGTTTTGAGCGTGGCATAAACTATACCTTAGACTAATACCTTGCATGATGACAATTCGACATATTTCAGTGTAGTGCCGAAATTGGGCGCTAAATATGCTAGCTCAAGCTTAAAAACAGCTGCTCCTATGTGAATGTTATGTGCGGCCCCAAATCTCGAGTATAACTCTAGTATGGTTTTTTATCGGTTATAATAGGGTATCGTAGTTTTGGCCAGATATTAATAACGTAGGGAAAATTGAAGATTTTGGTCTTTTACAGCGTAAGGGTTTTGGTTGGCCGGCCGCACACCCGCACGAGATCTTTCCGGAGATTACCCCCCTCCCCTGCCAGGGTCCATGATGGAGACAGATGGTAAGTTTATGCTTCCCGTTTTTTTGCTGCTACTATAGAGTCTAAATGAACGAAAATTTTAGTTGAAGAGTTATGAGACTTTTGAAATCGTATAAAGTTTCATATAAACTCTTGGCCTTCGGCCATCGAAGCTTGATTAAAAATATAACATAAACAGGGGTGATATACATTTTAAAAATTGAACATGCATTTTATGAACTTGAGGCTGTCAACATACATTTTCAAAAGTATAACCGTTAATTTTTTTGTAAAGCTATCTATGCTTTATAAGTTTGTTTCTTTTCTTGTCTTTTCTTTTCACCAAAAAGCTTGTGTTATATATGTTATAGACAGTGAAGATTGTGTATCTCCGAGAACTACAAAAATGCTGTTGTTTTTATTTTCCTATTTAAACTTAGGGCATTTTTCATGAGTAGTTAACTCAGCATGCTATAAATGAAAAGCTAATGGTTTTTAAGCCGAGTGACTTCAAATAGCTAGCTAGCTACTAAGTCCCTTTTGCTTGGCTAAAGCTAGAAAAGGCATACTCAGTAAGACAAATAAACCTCGCACTGCATACTACCTCAGAAGGACTAACAACGTTATCGTCCCTCGTTTTAATTCAAAATTTCTTAAAAATTCTATAAGCTATAGAGGCGCTATTCTTTGGAACGCTGTCTCGAGTCACTATACGGGCCAGTTTACTGAGTTTTATCGTAAAGTGAAGAAGGACATTTATTTTAAGGAACTTGATTTTAGCGCACAGTCGGCCCAGTCATTACCGAGGCACTACCTAGATTTTAAATGCTTTTAAATATTTTACATTTTATGCCTGTATTTTACATTTTATGCTTGTATTTTACATTTTATTCTGTAAGTAATGTTATCACTATTTCAATTTAGTTTCATATTGTAATTATTTCCACACGACCCCACAAGCTCTAAGCTTTAAACCTTATCGTGTTTAAATAAAGGATATGATGATGATGACTTGTTTTGCCTACCTTATCCGGCTTCACTTGTTCACTTTTTCCATGAACTCTTGTTAAAGTCAAACACAGCTAAACGAAAAGAGGAGATTTTGAATTTTCAGTGAACAAGTCCGCATACTAAATGGCAGGTGGCTGTAAAATGATGCTCTTGTTCACCTACTTTACAGAATGATACAATATTTCTGATGATGAGTGAATTGTTTCATGGATCGCATGATGTTGTATTGAAATTTCAATAACAATAGTTAATACACCATCAGCTTGTGTAATGTCTGGCTGTTTAATAAACAGCTTTAATCCTGGGAAAGATTCAAGGTTTAAGATTCTGTTCATTTTCATTTACCTTTACCTTATATATTAATCGGTTTTTCATCCATATTTCATTGTATGCCGAGGTGACATCTAGAAACCACCAGGCCTATGGTTGAGACTATCTCGTTTCATGGAAGTCAACATTTTTCACACAAAGGATAAGAAATAAATACTTTTCACCTAAAGGTTTCAGTAATAAGAGTACGTTTATTCTTTCCTTGATTTTGTTTTGCATGGGAAATATTCAGTTATTTTCTTGGTTGTTTTTTTTTCATCGGAGGTCCGTTAAGATTGCCCTAGAATTGTTTGGAAAACGTTGCTGAGAAGGGAAGTTTACTCAATGTTTTTTCTTTGTTTAAAAATACCTGTTTATAGCACTTGGTTTTAACAAATATGGCAATAGGAGTGTTTATATAAAGTAATTATTAAATAAAATAAGTATAATATATTAAATTAAGACTGAAATTTCTGCTAATGTTCAACGCAACAAAGAATCGTAGATCTCACATAGTTGATGCAGAAAGCTAAAGAAGCCCTGCGCTATATCGTTCAGCTTTATAACAAATCTTTAGGCCGCAAGCTTTCAGCTAGCTTTTAATTAGTTTAATTGATTATATTGCCGGGCTGTGGAGAAACGGGAAGTTCTACGTGGTTCATTATCCGCATTTACACATATGAATTCGTTGATGTTAAACAAACATGAATACTTGAAATGGAAAAGAGTGCAATTCTGTCCTACCCTTGTGTTCAACTTAAACTGGGAAAAAATACACCTTTTCGTAACACTGGCTATTGTATAGTTTTAAAGAATTATATAGTGATTCACAGGGCTAAGTAACGAAACTGAACTGTCTAGTTAAGATCGTACTGCAGTGTTAATCCTGACCAATCCTACTATGTCTTGCAGCAACTCAGAAAGCTAAAGATTCTGTCTTTGTCGGCAGTTTTGAGCGTGTCACAAACTTTACCATAGACTGACATCTTCATGACAATTCAACATATTTCGGTGTAGTGCCGAAAATGGGCGCTAAATGTTCTAGCTCGTGCTTAAAAACAGCTAGCTGCTCCAGCGTGAATGTTTCAGAATGAAGACTCGTGTTCGTGTTAAAAATACTCCCATATATGGGCTATAAAGGTATAAGCGGCCCCAAACCTCGAGTATGACTCCAGTATGGTCTTCTATCCGTTTTAGAAATAGGGTATCAATTTTGGCCATTTGGGCTAAAATAGGGTATCGTAGTTTTGGCCACATCATAAATAGCGTAAGAAAAATCGCAGATTTTGGCTCGTTCCTTTTCTTTTTACCAAAATCTTGTTATGTTATAGACAGTGAACATTGTGTATCTCTGAGAAATATGAAAACATTTTTGTTTTCCTATTTAAGCTTAGGGCATTTTCATGAGAAGTTAACTCAGCATACTATCAACGAAAAGCTAATGGTTTTTAAGGGCCTCTTCATCTGATAAGCCCGGTCAACCGGGCTGGCTCGGTTTTCAAGATCTCGCCTCGCCAGTCTTTTCTTCGTAAAAATTTCGATGTGTTCGGATGTGAAGCCGGGCTGCCCCGAGATATCGGTTTTGGCACCGATATCTCGGTGACCGGGATGAAAATTTTCCCATATGAACTCTCCAGCCCGGTGACCGGGACGAAACTTTTTTGACAAATTGAACAGCTTCGCTTTCGCAACATAGAGGCCAAAATAGCATAGTTTTTGTCTTCTATGTATTTTCACTTTAGGAGCATGAAATAAATATCTTTATTAGTAAAGTTACAAGGGTAAACAAAGCTATGACAGTCACGAACGATACAAGTTTGGTTGTATTTCTTGAACTTCATCCTGATCGATCAGGCTGAAACTTCAGAACAGAACAGAAAATTCGTCCCGGTGACCGAGGGCTAATATTAAGAGGCCCTAAGCCGAGTAACTTCAAATAACTAGCTACTAAATTTCCTTTGCATGGCTTATGCTAGTAGAGAAATTCAGTAGAAACCTGTTTTGCCTACCTTATCTTCAGTTGTTCCTTTTTGCCATGAGCTCTTATTTAAGTCAAACACAGCTAAACGGAGAGAGAAGCTTTTGAATTTGCAATGGACAAGTCCGTCTACTTAATGGCAGGTGGCTGTAATATGATGCGCATGTTTACCCACTTTACAGATACATTATTTCTGATGGATGATGAATTGTTAGATAACCGAGGATAATCTATTGAAATTTCGATAACAATAGTTAAGAGGTTTGCGGTTTGGCCAATTTTGGCGGTTTACGGTTAAGAAATTATTGTGTGGTTGCGGGAAATCATAAATTTAGCTCGCAGTTTTCTGTTTTTGCGTGTTTTTGTGGCGGTTATTCAAACAGAGTTAAGAGGCTCAGAAGACTGAGCGGTAACTTTATCTTGCTTACAGCTTCCCCCTTTAACAAAGGATTGCCTTTTAGGGCTAGACCAAGTCAGTGAGGGCTTCCCTCTGTGTACCAGGCCATGTGGGGAGGGGTGGAGAGGTAATTTGATATAAGGCCAGGCTTCAAAGCTTCGAAAGGGTCACGGAAGCACGTGGAAAGACGGCGGACTTAAGAACTTAAAAACAGCGACCTTTTTCACGGCATTAGAGAAGGAGGTATTGTGAGGCCCTGAACACAAAAATAGCATCCAATGGTCTTCAATTTACACTGCTGGATCGGCTTGCTAGATCCCTGGCGCATATCAGAAGGCCTCTGTCCTGGGTTGAGATAATTCCATGGTGAAGGTATTAAACGTAAATTTCACAAGCTTGTTTAATTGTCCGTAAATCTATGTTAGAACGACCACATAAGAAAAGAAACAGACCCAGTCCTAAAAACTTGTACTTTTACAATTCGTGGAGCAACTTCAGAATACCCCGCAACTCACGCCCTCTCTAAATCTACTGCTACCGTGGTCCGCGGTCCGCAGTCGGCTAGCAAGGTTATATGTATGTATTAAGTGTTAAACTGAAGTGCTACCGCGGTCCGCAGTCCCGTAGTCGATGAATAAGATAGGGTACAGCGAGGCTGTAGTACGGCAGCAAATAGTGAAGATCACTTCCGGTGATGTCATATCGCGTGTTACACTACGGCTTTCCCGTAACCTTGCTTTCTACTGCGGGAAAGTGCCTAGTTTCACGTACTCTTCACTACGTGAGTATAAGCCTGCTGTTTACTTCTCATTTTAACGCTTTTTTCACTGTTTGAACAGCCTAGTTCGAATATAAAGTACTCAATCATAAAAATCTGTTCGAAGATAACTGTTTCTTTGTCATTTGTACAGAAAATTTGAACGATTTTAACACCTATCGTAAGCGACAGTCATATTTTATTGACCGGTCCAAACAGCCGCAGATACGAAAGCTTTGTATCTACTAAGCTGGGCTGTTCAAAATGTGTTTTTTTAGAATTGAAAGCGGTGTGTTTTTGGACTTATCACATTGTACGAACCCTACCCGTGCTGTGCTGAAATCGAGCTTTTTATCAGTGTTAAGCTTATCTTGTTTTGTGGTTGGAATACAGCGGTTCTAAAAGCAGCTGAGAGGCAAATCTAAGTTTTGGGAGATGTGAGATCGACACGAGAAGGAAATCATTGTCATTGATCAAGCCTTTGTCGTATGAAAGTAGAATAAAGTCGAACGTATCCATTTTTGTAAAGACATGTCGATGCTGAACACCCGGCTGCCGTACAGCGAAATCTTAATCTGTTTGAGGTCTGTGGAGGGTACGGAGTTGTCTGCCTAGTCCCTCACGGCCGAAGTAGCAGCCCGCCGTACTGTATCTTAAAGTCCCTAGTATTAAACTTAGTATTGACTAAGTGTTAAACTGAAGTTCTACCGAAGTCCGCAGTTCCGTGGTCGATGAATAAGTATTAAAGTAAGTGTTAAACTGAAGTGCTACCGCGGTCCGAAGTCCCGCAATTTAACTAAGAGTTGAACTAAAGTGTTACCGCGGTCTACAGTCCCGCAGTAGATGAAAGAATGAGGTATATTCGTGGTTTTTATATACAGTTTATTATGTAAATTATGTCGACTGCGGGAGGGCGTGAGTTGCGGGGAATTCTGAAGTTTAGCCCAATTCGTTATAAACATCTCGAGCAATCTTTGACATCTTTGGGGTTTGTGAACAGCCCATTGGACGTCAAAACTTTTTGGTTCGCTGGTTACTGAATGGAGTTATAGAAACAATTTTCTCAGTTCTTAAGATCTTGTGGTCTTTGTGAGGAGAAGTACGATTATTGAGCTAACATATCGCAAAGAATTTGCTATACGTGCTGTTAAAAGATCGGCTATGAGGATAATCGTCCTAACTGTAGGGCGGTGTCGGTTTTTAGAAGAAAACGAAAGCGGTTTGCGGTTTCGAAGGAACAAAATATGGCGGTTTGCGGAATGTTCGACACCCTATAATAGACCCTCAGTTAATACACCATCTGCTTGTGAAATTTCTGCGTGTTTAATTAACAGTTTTCTTGCCGACTTCTATCCCGAGCAAGGATTTAAACAGTTTTCACAGAAAGGGTTGAAAGTAAAGATTTTTCAGCCAACGGTTTGGGCACTGACAGTAACCGTAGGGGGATTAAGAAGATTATATTATTCGGTTTAAAAGGAGCTAGATTTCAAACTTCTACGGTAACGTTTTTACTCGAATTTCTCAACTTTCCGAAAAAAACTTCTAAGGTCTTCTAAGAGTCCTGTTAAGTAAATAAACAAAAGAAGCATACAACTTAAAAGAGTAAACAACAAAAAAAAAACATTTGTGAGATCCTGTTCCTGCACTGTACATGTTACCCAACTTACATCACTTGCAAATTGTTCGGAAATTTTTACAGTACAGTATAATATTTTTAAATAGCTTTTAAGCCACCAGTAAATAGCTTTTAAGCCACACGCTAGGGAACTAGTCGCAGGGACTTGCTTCAGGGACCAGTCCCCTAGTGTGTACTCGTATTTTGCATCGAAATTCTAGTCGCAGGGACGACAGTTTTGGTCCCTGCGACTAGTACCACGCATTAAGCTGGTTTGATTTCGGGGACTAGTCGCAAGGACCAATAGTTCCACAAAACGGTCAGTTTTCTAGTGTGTACACACTAAGGGATAAGTCCCTGCAACTAAACCCCTAGTTTGTTCCTAGCTTAATGGAGCAAATTTTACTAACTTGAGACACTGCACAAGGTACGTAACAGTTTAATAGAATTTTTCTTATTTTCCTTTTGTTATATCAGTAAAGCCAAAACTATCATTGTCACATATGTTGTTTCAGTCTAAAACGTATTTTGCAGCCGTAAATTTACGTTTGCGATGTTTTAGCAAGGCGTTCGAAATATTTTTGTCGGAAATTTTTTTGGAAGGTGTAGGTTTGCAAACATTCTTGGGATATGAGAATGGTATAATTCCCATAGGAACCTTGAAGTGTATTGTAGTTAATACCAGTGTCATTCACTTCTTATCAAAGTAGGACCCCATGAACACAAAGGATTCCGCCACATCTCACGTTTAACTTTCCTGTGTAGGGCTCTAATAGGCCACTTTCGATATATTAAAATTCAGCTTGATAGTGAGGCTTACAGGACAAAAACAAAAGAAATGAATAAACATGGTCATTCAGTTTCCTTTGTTTGTGTCCTCTAAGCCTCGCTGCCAAGCTGAATTTTAATATATCGAAAGTGGTCTATTCAGACTTTGACTACAAAATAGTTTGGGTTAAGTCCACAGGACAATTAGCTACAATGTCTTGGGACTGACGAAGTGAAAAACGACCTGAAAAAAGAAGGAAATTGACGGAAGGAAACAGAGTGAGGTTACCTGGAGTCTTTATAAATGGGAAGGTAAACGGTTTTTAAGCAACATACAAATGGCTGGACAAAGAACCTGTAGTTAGCACAGGAGAAAAACGTTATAGGTTCCTTAGAGAAAGGGGTCGTGACTTAATACTTCTTGGGTAAAGACTGACCGAATCAAACGGGCCTTTGTAAATAGATGTCTTTTTAAATTTTTTTCTTAATTTATTTTTAATTTAAATCCTTCCTAATTTTTGTTAAACTATTTTTGCTTAGCTTTGTCATTGATTGTAAAGCCACACGTGTGTTGTGACTGTTTTCTTAATCAAGACTTCTTTAAATATATGTAAAAGTGAGAATCGTTCTTGAAACCAATGTGTGTTTTTAGTTTTCTACCATTTTGTTTATTTCTCAACAACACGCCCGCGGCGCATAAAAAATCAGACCTCCTGTCGAAGTGCTACGACTGTGCATTTTTTCTCTCTTTCTTCAGCAATAGGTAATTGAGCACCATGAACCGTTTGGGAAAAAAACGATATTTAACATAACGTGCACGACCTTGCGTGTTAGTAAAATCAACTGGAGTGGAGTAACCGTTTAATTCAGTTTTATTTACTTAAAAGTTTTACAGCTTATTTACATTGACCTTACAAAGCTTGTAACACTTTAGATAGCCACAGCGAATCTTATGTAATAGTCCCTGCTTTTATCAAGGCACCTTTCTACAACACCATGCACTGATTCTGTCCTCAGGGTGACCGTTGTGAGGCCTGGGCCAAAGGACAACAAGCATTGAGTCGAGTTAAAAGTCTCGCCTGGTTTCAAAGTCTTATACTCCTCATGCCTCGTCCAGAGTACGTTTCACACTGAAAACGCACGAAATGTTTCCTTTCCACACTACGCCAGAGGAATTTTAAAACACAATAATCATTGGTCAGTTTGGATTTGTTTTTGAGGAAAACTCGATCAAGAAAATCTAATAAAATCTCATGATTATCGTGACGTAAGCGTTTTATTTAAGCTCCTTGTTCAAAATGTTTTTCCATCCGCACGAAAACGAAGAACCGGTGTTTTCAAATTCCTCCGGGTTGAAGAGCGTTTTTGAAAAGGTCCGTTTTCGTGACTGATCACTGTGGACGACAGGCCTAACAAAAAAAACTGAAAAAAGCTGCGTTTTCAAATTCCTTTGGCCCACAGTGACTCTCTTACACTCCTGGCAACTCGCATGCGTTATCTCACAAACCTTCGTACGTTCTCGGTGACTTTCGTCGACCTTCGTACGTTATCGGTGACTCACGTCCACTCTCGTGCATTCTTATCGATTTTAACCTTCTCAAATATTTCTTGCGGGCCATGAAGAGTTTTCTCCCGTTTTGCCCATCCCGCCGGCCCAGAATTTAAAAGAACCCACGTGCAGCTCTCGTGATTGGAAGGTGATTTTCGTTTCTGTCGTTGTCGTTTGGTCCGGGCTTTAAGAGAGCCAGGATCCTCATTTGGCTATGCTTGTCTTTCTCCGTAGTACCTCCCTCAGTCATGATTTACTTTCACCTGCAGAGCTTCTGAATAGCTGAGTATATCAGACAAATCTACCAACTGTATCCAAGCCCCCAACGTTAAACTCCAACTGAGACAAGACAAACAGAAGGTGCAATATGATAAAACAGCTCGGCAGCAACTTCTTTTACTGTTTCCAAAAGATCCCATTCGAGTCTTCAATCCAGCTAGTGGTACCTCAACGCGAGGCATTGTCCAACAAGTGGCAGATACCCCACGTTCATACCTGGTAGCCACTGAGAAGGGTGGAACACTTCGGAGAAACCCTCGTCATCAGTCTTCGTGCTACTGGAGAGTCTTTTCAAATGATGAAGTACCTGGGATGTTCCAGTTGTCGACTCCATCTCGCGTGAAGCCGATCGCAGAGAGCACGGTACCAACATTGCCCCCGTAGCCCCTGTAAGTAGTGTCTGTTCTTCTACTGGGCCGCCCAAGTCTGCTTCGCCAAGCGCAACTGCGGATCCTCCTCCTGTGCTGCCACTTCGTAGATCCAGTAGAAGAATCAAGGTTCCAGACAAGCTGAACTTATAAAATCTTTAAGCAAGCAACCGGAACGATGATCCTACTGGTGTGCGTTGGATCAATAGTGATCTACTCGGCTTCACAAATAAAATGAAGGATATAAACACAGAAGCCGACGCAACGTAGAATGATTTTTTGACGGTGTATTATATTTCGGTACCTGAAGAAGGCTCAGCCTGGTTTGGTCAGCCGAAATATAGTACACCGTCAAAAAAACATTCTACGTTGTATCGGTTTCTACCTTTATATTCTGAACTTATAAGCATGCAGTGTGAACATGTGTCTTCCCATCTGCTTTTATTTCTAAGCGTACAGTCGTTGTAATCAGTTTTTGTACTTTACGAAAAGGGGGATGTCGTAGTATCGCTTTGCAACCTGTTTCGACCTCTGGTCTGCAGGCCCCCGATATAAATAAACAATATTCATCTTACCACTTGTGACTTTTTCAATATCGTGCTCGTGTGATTTAAGTGTGTGCGTGTGTGCCTTCCCTTCGCCGTAAGCCTTCTAGTTTCCTCCAGAACTACAACACATGTACGTGTACAAGTTAATATAATAACAATTATTTTCCAATGCCAATCAAAATTAATTAATACATTCCATTTTCAAATTTATAAGCAGCCTGTATAAACAGCCTGTAATCTGATTTTGTTTACTTGCCTACTCACACTGTGCATGTACTACTGGAACGAGCTTTCAAAAAGGCTTTCAAAAAGTCATTTAAAAAATTATCAACTACAAACTAATTATAGATCAAGTAAATGTATGTATGTTTAACATTGGGTAACTTTTAGTGCACAAAAGCCATATTGAAACAAAAAGATATTTTACATGAAGTGTACGACCTTGCAAAATTAAGAAGGAATAAGTAATCGTTTAATTCAGTTTTATTTACTTTCAAGTTTTACAGCTGATTTACATTGACTTTAAAAAGCTAACAACACTTTAAACAGCCTTGGTGATCTCATCTAAAGGTCTCTGCACTACCAAGATCACCTTTCTACAACACCATTTCTTTTTTGGTCCTCAGGGTGACCATTGTGAGGCCTGGGCCAAAGGACAACAAGCATTGATTCGAGTTCAAAGTCTCGCCTGGCTTCAAAGTCTTATACTCCTCATGCCTTGTCCATACTTTCCCGTAGAAATTTCAAAACGGAGGTCTCACGCTGAAAACGCATCACATGGTTTCGGCCAAAACACGCCGGATTAATCTAAAAACGTAACACTCACCAGTCATTTTCGATTTGTGTTTGATTAAAATCACGTGATTATCGTGACGCAATCGAAAAGCTCCGTTTTTGTGACGGATTAGTGTGGACGGTAGGTCTAAACGTAGAATATAGCTGTGTGTGGTCGGGGCCTCAATGACTCTCTTACACTTTCGGCGAATCGTCAACCTTCGTACGTTATCGGTGACTCTCGCCAACCTTCGTACGTTATGGATGACTCACGTCCACCCTCGTTCATTCGAACCTGCTCAAATACTTCTTGCGGACAGTCGCCGAAAATTGCAAAAAAAAAACTGTCGTGCAACTCTCGTGAAGGGAAAGCGACTGTAGTTTCTGTGTTGTCGTTTGGCCCGGGCCTTAAAGAGGTGCCACTAAATTAATTATAAATAATACGTCAAAGTGTTAAACTTGATGAAGCTAAACACTGTACAAAAAGGTATTGAATAAATGAATAAATACTGACAACTCCGATGCCGCTGGGAGTTTTGCGTTTACACAGCTATTGCAGTCAATGTCAGATGAAAGGGACAAGACCCATTGGTAGTCTTGGTATTTGTTGGACTTTTGCATAACGTTGTACAGGAAATCTACAAATGTTTGTTTTTGCTCGAGAAGTATTAGCAAGGTCACATTAGATTTTCCACTCAACACACCATTTTTCTGTAGCTTTTCTTTCAGTATCATAAAAAGACTTTTAATTAAAAATTCTCAAATTAAGCATGGCAAAACGAAACTTGTTTCCAGAAGTCTGAAGAGGACCACGCTAAGTGAAATAGCTGTATACTGCAACCTTAAAACTCCGGCGGAAGTTTCAACCTCATGAACCCAGCTCGCAAAACTTCCTGACCCTAACTAAGAAGGTCCAGCATAGGTTTCTTCACTCCCGTATTCCGCCACTATTTTTAGCTCAATCGCGCCTTCCTGCCCCAGTCAATGTTTATCTCGATTCCGCCTGATAAGAATCGCAATTCCTTTGAGGAACGTCCATTATGTGTAATTTTCCATTTTACATCCCGCTTACCGCCGTCAATGTTCGCTTGCCGTCTGTAAATCCCGTTCTCACAGAAACGTTTTTGTACCGCATCCCAGTTTCTGTCATTCCGTATTCCGCCTTCATTTTTAATCGGGGGAGCAAAATTAAATGGAACGTAGGCCTTTTTGAAAATTAGGGTATATCTGGTGACCGCGCTTTTCCTCTTCTCTGGTACGTTGTTCCATTCGCAACTGGAATTTTCAGAAATTAAAAAGCGGAAGTTTTTGGCAAAACATAAACTTCCACGAAAGAATGATCGTCTTTTACACTCGACTTCCTTATCCTCGACCAACATACTACAACTTGCACTTTTTATTAAAATCATAATAGATTTTTTTCGCTTTCTGCTGGGTAATGTTGTTATCAAAGATCATACCAAAACCATTTACGAATTTAATAGTTTTGATACGATTTCTTAAAGGGAAGCTTCACCCTTGAAGTAAACGGACCTTAAATTATAGAATATACTGTCGTATATCAAATTTCGGTGGAAAACCCAGCGATGAGGTATCAGGGTCAGGCAAAAACAGGGCTTGCCTATTACCTATATTTGCTTTTAAATTCCCTGCGCCGCCATCTTGGATTACATGGCGTCATATGGTTGCCCAATTGTTTCACACAAAAGATGCTCTGCTTTCTAACAATAGTCCAGTTTCGAATTCGTCATGACCGCTGAATAAAAGCACTGACAACGCATTTGTACAGGGTTAGCCTCGACCTAAAGTAAAATATTGACAAATTCCAGCGAGAAGATGACCTGTTTACAGCTCTATGTATTGTATAATTTTCAAATTTATGGCACTTTCCCGCCGGTATTTATGAATATTTTTCTCAGGTCGAGGCTAACCCTGTACAAATGCGTTGTCAATGCTTTTATTCAGCGGTCATGGCGAATTGGAAACTGGACCATAGCAGCAACCACATGACGTCACAAAATCCAAAATGGCGGTGCACGGGAAATTTAAAAGCGAAATACGCAATAACCTTTAGTCAATTTTTTAACTTTTGAATGTTATTTTCACCTTGTACAGTAAAATTTGAGATTATTCACGACTTCAAACAATCCAGTCAACTTGTTTTAAGAGTGGAGATTCCCTTTAAAGACGTAACTCATCTTGTTTGAATACGTTTCTACTTTGTTTGATTTTTTTCCACTCTGCTGTCATGTAACATTAAGTAATCAAAGTAACTTCTTACTCTAAGGCTAAAAACTTACACAAAATTAACTTTGCAAAGTTTAACATTAAAATTAATCTATGGATGAATCCCTAGATAAGCAGTAATTTCATGTGGTATGTTCATACTACACAAGGCGGTTCTAACTTTTAAGCCTGGGGATGAAACCCTAGCATGTGACCATTCAAATGAAAGCTATTAAAGCAGTACCTTCATGTGGTACTATTTATTATTCTGTACAAAGTGCTTCTAACTTTTAGATTTGCGGATGAATCCCTAGTGGACGGATCTCGCTTGATGAAATGACATCTGGGCTTGTTATTCTAAAAACTGGATCTTAAAAATAATCTCGACCACTTCTGTCCACTATAGCTTTCCAAAAATGGGTTTGCTTTTACTTCTTATTGGATGGCAATGTGGCGCCAGTTTCTAAAGTTCATTACTTGACGTAGTACTGCAATTTACATAAAAAGCAAATACCATAGGAATTCGATTTAGTACCCCTGTCACGTGTTTACATTTGGCAGCTCAAAAGTGGGGTGAAGAGAGTGGGGTAGGATGCCGCGGGTGAATTGCGCTTATTGGAGGGCGAGCGCTCTTTAAGAACGGGACACACATATTTCTGTTTCTGACATAAACAGTGGAATGTCAGTGGAATAATTACGGATAAAATGACTTGAGAACTGTAACAAGCGGGCCTTCATACGTCCAATTCAACTTTTTTAGCAATATTATGTTTAGATTAGAAAGTGGACTACATTATCCGTTGCTATGCCAATAAACAATGATCCAAGGCTGGTACTACGTAAAAAGCTTAACGGAGCAACGACATGATAGAGTCCAAACTAGAAGCCAACAATTGCAACCGTGGACAGCTGTTTCGACCCTGTTGGGTCTCATCAGCACGGTGTAGCAAGCTATGAAGTAATCAGCTGGTCGACTGATATCCATACACTCACTAACATGATGATGACCTCAGATGAAACTCAAATTCAAATCCTTGCCAATTGGCCAATGTCACATGCAAAACGCGTGACAAGGGACAATTGGAAAAATCCAGAATATCATGTCGTTGCCGCGATAAGGTAACAGCGGACAGACACAAACTGTCCCGCAGGAAAATCATGGCCAAACCATGTTAAAAATGAGCAGCATATCGGATCTAAAAAGACCTACGGCCCCAAAAAATACTACACAGTGAAATATGATAATGCAAAGGACCGCAAACGAAAATATCTTCAATGTCAGTTTCGACATAGTGCCTGTTGTTGGAATTGGGGCGTGAGGGTTTGTTAGAAAGGGGACCCGCTTTGGAAGGATGGCACTAAATCGAATCATGATTACTGTATCAAAAGAGAGTTAGCAAGTTCTGTCTTTAATCACCTATTTCGTAGAACACTTCGATGTCAGTAGGAGTGAAATAAGTGTCCCCAGAGAAAAACCCACAAGAACCAGCTGAATATCCTGACGGAATGGAGTACGTATTGTTGCAACAAGTATACGATCCTGCGTTGCTCAAAGCGTTGTCCGATATGTAGATGGCATGATTACCAAAAGTGGGTCCGTAGTTGGAGCAGTGATACATTGCGTATTGTTGATTTTGATACGGAGTCAGTTTAACAGGATTATAACCATCTTTGTTGTAAAGCGAGAACAGGAAAGCTTTACTGGCTGAAGAGTAACTGCAAGAACCTGCAAAAGAACACGAAAGTTACAATTCTAAGCATTTCGGTTAAAACAGAAACAGATATGTACAGAAACCATATGGTAATTTTCCAACTTAAGAAACTGGAAAAAAGAAGGGCTTCAACGAGATTCGAACCCGTGACCTCTGCGATACTGGTGCGAAAATAATATTTTGTATCTTTGATGTACAGACTCCGAATTGAAGTAATCGACATTTTCTGCACTTTTAGCCACTTTGCATTCGTTCGTTATTCCCAAAAGAAGCTCTTCATCGTCTTCAGCCCAAACAAAATTACCGACTTCTTTATGCCTCCCCACTTCCGGTAACAAGACATTTCGCGGCCATGAAGTGGAAGCCGAGAAAACGGATAAATCGTTTTCGTGTAGACACTTGAAAACCGTATACTTTTTGCCAGGTTTCGAAAGGATATAACCGTGTCGATTTAAAACTGCGGTCGTGTAAACATAGCGTAAAAGTTTAGCAGTGTAATGGCTTTGCATGCAGGTGCGTTATAAATGTTGGTACATCTCTTTGCACTTCTCTGCAAAATAGGAAGTTAAAATGACCAAATTTAGTGTAGTTTGGAGAAAGTGAACCACACGGCCACATCAGGATTTTTCAAATTTCTAGCTCGAAATTAACGGTGTCTCGCAGAATTATTCTGGCAGTTTTAATACAGTTCTGACAGTGAGACCGCCTTAAGTAAAATTGATTTAACCTGAGTTTCGTAGGTGACATGTAAATTTCATTTTTTTAATCCACTGTTCGAGGTCGTACTGCTGTGGTACTAAAACACTAAACTCGCTAAGGTAGCTCTCTGAAGAGAATTATAGTGCTACGGTAAGTCATCGCCCTTTCCTAAGGTTGTCTAGAAGTTCTTAGACAGGTTCGTTCGGACGCTCAGACAGTCCTCTGTATGCTTCCGACAGTGGAGCAGTGAGATAGCAATTAAAATGCTACTTAACATGACCGTGTCCTAACTTTCCCTAAATTTCCCAAATGATACTGTCTAATATCCAGAAAAATTCCAGAAAGTTGACGAGAAAAGCAAAAAACGTTTGCTCAAGGCGAAAGCTAAACTGCTTTAACGCAACTCCATCCGTTAGATTGGGTTCTCGCATGATACTTACTGTGCCAAGACACGTCAGTGTATCCTCCAAATATGTATCGACCAACTCTAATGATGGTCACTGTTGGTCCCTTTCCATCACAGTTTTTGTGGAATTTGAACGCAGCTGAGCCGTCTGTCCTTGCATGCCAGCACCGCACAAAATAACTCCGGGATACGCTCGGGAGTACTGGGTCTAGGTACGTTATCAGCTTCCCCAAGTATTTGTTGTGATCGAGGCTGCCAAGAATTGCAGATGTTGCAAGCCCACCTGGGTACGAGAGACAAATTGCGAAAGCAACTTTAGTTGTACTGCTAGTTTTCGATGTCATGCCATCAACAGTAAAAATAACAACTTTTTAATAAATTACGTTAGGAATCTGAGATTTGATAGATCATTGATTTATATACAACCTCGCTACGATTTCTTCATACCTTTGTTATTCGAGAAATATTTCTCCCAAATTTATAGATAGAGCTTTCTACTGAAACGCCATGTTGGTCTCGCCAATAAAGTAACTATCAATTTTCATTTCTCAGTGTGGTGACGTCCCATGTAAAAATGTCGACTACAACTGTGTGTTTAAGTTTCCGTATGATATCGAGTTTATCTGTAAATCGTTTTCATGATATTATCGATTTTATGCTAGAAAACATTATGGCAAAAAAGTAGCCGCTGTTTTGACATTTTAACAGGCTCAAACGGATTCAGAATTCACGTTGCCTGTGATTAGAAACAACTCTGAAACGCAAAAAATAAATCAGAAATATTCACAACGTTCACCGTTGAATGGGTTGCACGGTAATATCGACAGAACAATGATGTCATTGAGAATAATACATGGGCGCGCGGAGATATGGAATTTATCTTGGAGTGTTCACATCGATATCGAACTAGTGAGCGCAGCGAACGAGTGAGATATCGAATGAGAACACGAGAAGATAAATTCCATATCTCCAAGCGTCCATGTATTATTCTGTTTATCATACAAACATACTGATGACGGCGTTTTCGATGATTTTCCGAAGATTTCCGACCACCTTCCGAAGATTTCCGAAGATTTTCCAAATTGTCCCGAAGACCAGACGAACGTTCCGGAACATTTTCCGAAATTTTCCGAAAATTTCCGAAGATGTCCTAAGATTGCCGAAGACTTTCAAGGAAGACTCGAAGATGTTTCGATGATACACCAACGAATTTAAGAACAATATTTAAGAGACAAACCTGATGTCAGTGAAATCATCGATATCTTCACATGTGAGAATATCGTATTTTTACATGTGAAAATATATGGATTTTCTCAGTGGCAGAAATCCTAATAAAACACGTGTTTATATAATAAATATTTTTATTTACCTATTTCGTAGAACACTTCGATGTCAGAAGGAGCGAAATATAAGGCTCCAGTAAAAAATCCACAGTCGCCAGCTGAATACCCGGGGGGTACGGAGTATGTAGAGCCACACCTGGTATATGAATTGGTAGGTTGGTTGATAATAGGGTTATCCGATATATAGATGTCATGTTTATGTGTTGTATCACCATAACCAAAAGTGGGTCCATAATTATGAGTGGAACACCCGTATATTGCATACTGTTGTTTTTGATACTGAGTGAGTTTGACAGGATTATATCCATCTTTGTTGTAAAGCGAGAACAGGAAAGCTTTACTGGCTGTGAAGTAACTGCAAGAACCTGAAATGAAGACAAGCAGAAACTGAGAAGGATAAAAACGCTCCAGAACTTAGAAACAACAGCAGCAGCAAGAAATAGTGTTTGAACACTGAATTGGTTGGTAAAGATGTTGTGTGAAAACGTTATCCCGAGGTCTTTACTGACTACAGGGATAACTCGACCAGCCATGCGAAAACTCAAGGGAACGAACTAATATCTATCAAATGCATGATTTTCTCTACAACAACACCGACAGGTAGCAGAAACACTTATTCATGAGGCCCAGAACACTTATATAAATTTATCTTGAGTGGAATAAAGAATATTTATTTATTTTCTTTATTTAGTCATGAGGCCCAGAAAAATAGTTAAAAATGACTGGGCGCGATTGAGTAAAATATCGCGATCCGTCGGTGACGAGCAGATCATAATTTATCTGCGGGACACGAATCACGATATTTTGCGATATCGAAGATCGATAATTGTTTTATTATTTTTTCTCAGCTTGTAAACGGGAAGGAATCAATAAATCCTTGCAATCTAATTGTTTCCGGGAGCGGGCAGACCTTTCTCATCCGGTCAAAACCCAACCTTGTTCCCAGGCTCTCTTTCATCGGCCTCTCTTTGTTGTTGCAGAAGAGAGAGAGTCTGGGAACGAGACTGGCGGAATCCGTCGTGTTGATCTATTGTCGTATACCTTTTCACTCTTCATTTGACGATTAATCAACGGAAATTTATCTCTATTCAATTTTAAGTAGCACGGAAAGTTACTGTGATTAAATTCAATTGAATGAATGTTTTGAAGTTGTGATAGTTCGTTTGGTTGTTTGTGGTCGTCACTGTAATTGTGCGTAATCCGGTGTTTCTCTCGCCGAACATTTTCAACTACAGTCGAGTTTAACTCTATGATAGTTTCTCTATTTACAAGAATTTATGTGGAACACACTTAAATTTCCTCGCTTTCTGCTACTCGATTTACGGTAGAAAGGTCTGATGCGAGTGAGTTCGCAACGTCCGACAGAAATTGTTTTCATGTTTGTGGTACAGCTTCAAACTTTGCCATAAATTTCACACTGGAAAAGCAATTTTGGAGACCTTAACTGGTGAACTAGGTGCACCTAACATAAAGTAGTTTGAAATAAATATATTCTTTGATACATCTTTCTTTTTCTAGTATCTGAGTTACTTGCTCGTTCGCTCGTTAGATTTTTTACGAATGGGTTTGTAGACGGCAAGTGAGCCAATTCAATGACAAACTTGCATGACCAACAAAGATGTCATTGGCTAGCTTAAGGTCTGCCCGTAGAGTAAAAAACTGTGACCTCGGGCTTGCAATTTTTCACTATATGACCCTCCAAGCCAGAAAAAAATTTTAAATCACTTTGTGATAGCTCACGAAAGCGATCGAGCATTGTACATACAAAAATGTGGTTGCAATTACGCACGAGCAGGATGTTATTGCTACAAAATACATTTAGACGGTATTACGCATGACCAGACCATTACTTGAAGGCAGTTACTCGCACGTCACGTGGTGAGCTCTTACATAGCCATCAGAAGGAAGAAAAAATAAATCGAATGTTAATAAATAGATATATACGTACTTTGAAATAAACTTGATTTGAACTGCAGGAATACAGATGAAATGGGGATGTGATCATCGCAGCTGTAATCGCAATTTAAGCAATTGCAAATTTTAGCCTGAAAAAAAATTCAGGGCTTCACGTCTCATTCCTGTCACGGGTAAAGATGAACTCGATAAATTGGTCTGCTCCCAACGTATGGGGGGTCTTCATAGCTCAGTTGGTAGAGCACCTCAGCACCAACGCAGAGGCCATGCGTTCGAATCCCGATGAAGCCCTGTAATTTTTTTTCGCGTTAAAATTTACAATTGCTTAAATGGCGATTACAACTTCGATGATCACATCTCCATTTCAAATACGTACTTTGCCAAGAAGCATCGGTATATCCACCAAATATGTGTTGGCCAACTTTAATGATTGTCACAGTGGGTCCCTTTTTATCACAGTTGCTGTGGAATGTCGATGCTCTCCAGCCGTCTGTCTTAGCATGCCAACATCGCTCAAAGTAAGTACGGGATGCATTCGGGAGGGCTGGGTCTAAGTAAGTTATCAGCTTTCCCAAGTATTTGCTGTGGTCGAGATCGCCAAGGATGGTGGATGAACCGAGCCCGCCTGGGTACGAGAGACAAGAAGAAGAACTATTCAATGGGATTTTTGAGGAAAAAGGTTTTACAAAATCCTTCCCTAGCTTCAATTTCGTATCGCGGAATCCCGCTAAAACGCTTCAGGTATTAATTTACGACAATTTTTTCGGCCGACTTCGAACACGAAAGAAAAATAACGAACCAGGAGAGGGGTTTGTAGAGATTTGTCTTGTCAAAAACGCATGTTTAGGAGAGGGAGGGGAGCGGGAGCGCGCGCTGGATGACGTGTTTGGGATTTGGGTAACGGTACGATCATGTTGCGAAAAGCGAATTGAGACAAAACTTTGCAAAACTCGCTAAAATTCTCCGACTGTTCGAAAGTATTCGAAAACAAATTCGGCCAAGTTGTAGAGAAACCTTCCGACCTCATTTTGTGTTTGTTTGGTTTCATGAAAGCAACGAGATTCGAGTGAATATTCGCAATGCGTTTAAAATGTTTTGGCAAAGAGTTGCCTCCCACAAACAAAATACTTTTTTTGCTGAGAGCGGAAAAGCCAAGGTACGAGTTTAGCGATTTCTAAGCAGCGGTTTTCTCAGTAAAATCGCGTAAGATAAAAGTGATGACAAGAGGAGACAAAGATAAACTGTTCATTCTTTTCTTTCCTTTATTTACTCTCTGCCTACTCAGCAAGATTGTGTGCTGCCTGTGGTAAAACATGACAAATTGGACGTCGTACTTTGTGTGAAAACGTACATCGAACTCATATAATGTCTCTAGTGTAAAGTTTTACTATGTGAAAGAAACACACATGATGTTAGTAGCCTTTTGTCTAACGTTGGTGAGATTTGTTGTCGCATCTCAGCACAAAAGACAACAAAACAAATCTTTGTCACGATTTGTTCACAATCTGAAAACACCGACTCGAACTTGAAAGGCATGCGCTGCACTATGTAAATGAGCTTCTCGTACGCGTCAGAATTGCCTTTCAAAAACTTTTGCAAACTAGGCAAACGAGCAGAAACAACAACAAGCTTCAAGAAATCATCAAAAACAGGTTTTGGTTATGATAAAGCATTGTTTGGTAAACTCACAAATTAACTCGATACCGGAATAGACAGTTTTCTTACAGAACTTTTCTCTACAAAAGAAACACAAAAGTTTGCGCGTATAACTAGCCGGCGAGAGAATTTTATTCATTCACAGCGCAAAACTAAAGAAATTCTCGACCCTGAAAAACACACCTTTTCCATTAAATCAGAGCATAAAAGTACATAGAAGAGCCCTGGTTCTTCTTCTCTGCCTTATTCCCAGCCATCGCTGTGAAAAATCGGCAAGAGAATCTCACCATTTCGTCACACAACGCGAGAGCCCAAGACACGTGCGTGGATCAGCGCGGATATATGACGTCAGGATGGCGCAATTTGTTCTAAAAATAAAAAAATTGTCCCATATCATGGGTCCACGCGGATCCATATAGACATACGGTCTCCGTCTCTGATTATGGCTCCTGACTGTCATAAAACACTTCGGACATTTGAGAACACTCGGGAAACAGAAAACAATCATAAAAACACTAGGGGAAATTTAGGAGAACGAGAAATGCTGTGGGAACACGAGCAGTAGGCAAGTGTTTCCCCAGGTTGAATTTTTGGAGCTCTCCCAAACTTTCAGGAGTGTATTTTACAAAACTGTATGTATTTCACAAGACTGAATGTAATATATCAAACACTCGAGACAGTGTTTCATCGGGATATCCAAACACCGAGAAGAGATTTGAAAATAAGACACACAGCGGAGTATTTTTGATCAAATTCGAGGTGTTTGGATGAAACACTGTCTAGAGTGTTTGGTATATCTTCTCAATCCAAACAAAAACTAAGGAGTAAACGGAGAAATATTAAAAATCGTCAAAATCTATGCTAATTAAGACCGGGTATCCAAACCTCCTTCACGGTTGCGACTTTCTTTGTTTTAACTTGATGAATTATTAATGAGTTTGAGAAGTATTATGTCAAACTTCTATCTAGAAAAAAATAACTGTGGCAAATATTCCATCAACCCAACAAAGAAACATAAAGTTATTACCTATTTCGTAAAACACTTCAATGTCAGTTGGCGTGAAATTACTGGCCCCAGTGAAAAATTTACAGTCAGCTGTT
>CM042759.1:13607170-13627097 GCA_022496165.2 Catalaphyllia jardinei | reverse complement strand
CAGTGGGTCCCTTTCCGTCACAGTTGTCGTGGAATGTGGACGCAGCTGAGCCGTCAGTCTTAGCATGCCAGCAGCGCACAAATTCACTGCGGAATGCATCCGGGACCACAGGGTCTAAATACGAAATAAGCTTTCCCAAGTATTTGCTGAAATCGAGGCTTCCAAGAATGGCTGATGCACCAAGGTCCCCTGTGGAATGAAACAAAATTTGTGGTATTTTAAAGTGCAAGAAAGAAAGACAAATAAGTTCATAGTTTTCGTGTTTTTTAACTGTTTACCATTGAAATTAACTTGTTCGTTAACAGTTTGTTCAGGAGCCCATTACTAGGACCCATCAACTCCCATAATGAGCCAATGCAACGGCATTTTTACAGATCAGTTTATTTTTAGATATTTTTCACGCGAAATAGGCCAGTTCCAGTCTACATGAGCACTCTTTGGTGTGGATAAAACAATGCAGCTCCACATGAGCATGTCGACCTCATTTCGGCATGTCGACATTAGTCCGTGTTTGTGATTGCAATTGGTCAGTGAGGTTCCTGTGGGGATCTAAATTCGAGATAAATTCAAACTAAAAATAGATTGGTCTGTAAAAGCGCCGTGACAGAAATATGGGGTAGTTGCAGGCCCCTAATGGGCTCCTGGTTTGTTCAAATGGTAAGCGAAAATGCCTGATGGTAAGTTCCTTTCGGATTGGTTATTTACCATTTCTTAAAGAAAGAAAAGTTACCGAAAGAGACCGGGACGATTTCGAACCTGATCAAAATTCCAAGATGGCGGTGAAGAATTGCAAATCGTAAGCACATTTTCATTGGGAAATTTGGGTTGAAAATTATAAACTACCTTTCAAGACGTTCTATTTACTTCAAAAGTTTTCGTTCGGTTGAGACGAAACTGTTTTACCAGTCACTTTCTGGCCGAAATTTGCGGACTTTTTGGGTAAATGGTCTTTTAATGTCTTTTAATGAAATTTAACATATTCATTATTATTCATTAGGCAAAGTGAGTGTGAAATAAGTTGTGTTTAGGGAGGGTCTATTATAGGGGGTCGTACATTCCGTAAGCCGCCATATTTTGTTCCTTCGAAACCGCAAACCGCTTTCGTTTTCTTCTAAAAACCGACACCTCCCTACAGTGAGGACGATTATCCTCATAAGCAATCTTTTAACAGCACGTGTAGCAAATTCTTTGCAATATGTTAGCTCAATAATCGTATTTCTCCTCACAAAGACCACAAGATCTAAAGAATAACAGAACTGAAGGACTGTAAGTCTTATGCAAATTACGATTTTATGAATAAAATTAAGTCTTATGATATCAATTAACAAACCAATACTTGCCGAAGTAGCTCTTTCAGCCGCTGCAATTTGTACAAGGAACGAGGCAGCCTTATACGAAATTTTTCCTTACGGATAAAATCCTTTGGCACTGCCCCAAGCTTGTAAAATAAGGTAACACATTTAATTATATCGACATTCGCCACATCGTCCGCCATCTTTCCACGCGCTTTCGTGACCGTTTCGAAGCAGGGCGGAAAAAGGCCGGGCGGTGAAACGGGCAGTCCACTCTTGGGCCAATGTGTGATGCGGAGAAGCACTGGCACGACCTCTCCTTCCGCGCTTCCGGTGCAATTAATGGCTGCCAAAAATCTCCTCTGGACAAACCGGAAATGACATTTTCTTTCTTTATTTTTAAGCCACCAGTAACGTATTTTAAAGGCCTCTTTGATATTTTTGGCCCAGAACTCAATACCATTTTATCTGTTGGAACATCACTTAGGTATTTTCGTCGTAAGCTGCTCAAATTTGAGTAAAAAAAGACTGTTGATTGCAGGAATGTCCCGCTTATCATGACCAAGTTGTGCTCCGCTGCTTATTTTAAAAGTACTCCACATTACTCCAGTCCGAATTTTATTTATGTTGAAGATCGATAGCTTTTACATAACATAGTAAAAAATCAGCTTGATATATTTTGATGTAGCAGCGTTTCAGAACTTAAAAGTTTTCCTACTCTTACCACACTTGTGGCAGCATCCGGATTTTGCCCGAGAGAGTCTATCGCGACCGAAAAAAGTAATGACAGTTTGCGAGTTTGAGTTCATCAAGGCACAAAAACGTTCATCTGTAAATACTGCTCATTTTTGTTTGGGTGAAAATCCAATAAATCGCTGGTTATCGATGAAAAAGAGCGCTCGCCGATGCGTGTTTTGTAGCTAAACATGACAAATTCTGACAAATTGAACTTGAATTATGCCGGCTTTCGTTTAAAACTGACGTACATAGAATTCAAATAACTCTCGCTTTAAATTCGTTTAAGACTGATTAGTGTTTGACAACATATTAAAAGTTAAGATGGAAACATGCAAAGACAGCAGAGATAATAAGTAATGGTAATAGGACTGAGTGGAGTCCAATTCGGTCTGTAATCATACGAGTGATAACAAAATCGGAAGACCGCGAAGCGGGAGTCTAATTTGTTCATCACGAGTATGATTACAGACCGAATTGAACGACACGAAGTCTTATCACCAATTAATTATAAAAATTGCAATTTTCGAGAAAAGAATCGCCAAGTTATGAAAGAAGGGGAAAATTACCATTAAAATACCTACAAAGGAGATGAAAAACCTCTACAGGTAATTAGGCGCCAAAAACACAAAAGCAAGCAAGCGCACGCACGCACGTCATTACAACTTTGAATGTGATTGGTTGATTTAAAATACAACTTCGAATGTGATTGGCCTATTGAACTGTCCAATAACAAACTGTCCAATAACAAAGTGTCCAATAACAAACTGTCCGATAACAACTGGGCAAGTGAATTAGTGGAAAAATAGGAGTTCTTTAAACCAATCACAATCAAAAAGAAATTGTAATTTTTATGATTAGCAAAGTTACGGTAGCGCGTTCTTTGACCAACCCGAATAACAATTTGATTTTGTTGTTTGAGTTCTCTAAACACCTTGTCTGATTTATTTTCCCAGTATAAAATTTCACTACGTTGAAGAAACACGCATGATGTTATTAGCCTTATAGCGAGAACTGTTGCAGTATTTCAGCACAATAGATGGTGAAAAAATATTTTGTGAAGTTTTTGACACCGACTCTGACAAGAAAGTGCACGCGCTAATCTCGTCCACAAGAGATCTGGGAACGAGATTATGCACGCGCTCCACTGTGCAAATTAGCTACTTGTACGCGTCAAATTTTCCTTTTAAAATTAAAACTTCTTTAAACTAGCCAAACAGGTAGAAAGAATAAGAAACAGTCGAAAGCCGAAATTGGTTATGTTCATGATTAAGCATTGTTCTGAGAAACTCACAATAAACTTGATACCAGAGAAAAGAGGAAACTTGCAAAAACTTTATTCAAAAGCTTACGCGTACAACTAGCGCGAGGAGATCTTACTCGTTCACAGCGCGAACTTTTTAAAGTCCTGTTTTCATCCCTGAAAAACTCACCTTTTCCCATTGCCTCAGGGCAAAAATTGCAGCAAAAAATTTGCCGATTCACGTAGAAGGGAGTTTCGTGTAAATTCTTTAGGAAACTAAGTTGAGTGTGTAAGTAATCGGAATCTTCTTGTTTTAGTAGACCCCAGTCTACTGCTGCATCACACCTTGGACCCGCTCGTTTCACCGCCCTACGTATAAGGGCCCTGTTTCGAAGCTTATATCAAATTACCTCCCCACCCCTCCCCACATGGCCGGGGACCCTGACTGACTTGGTCTAGCCCTAAAAGGCAAGCCTTGTTAAATAGAGAAGCTTTAAGCAAGATAAAGTTACCGCTCAGTTTTCTAAGCCTCTTAACTCTGTTTGAATAACCGCCACAAAAACACGCAAAAACCGAAAACCGCGAGCTAACTTTACGATTTCCCACAATCGCACGATAATTTCTTAACCGTAAACCGCCAGATAAATGTGAATGAAACCGCAAACCGGCACTCAAAATTGGCTTAAACCGCCAAACCACCAGACTATAATAGACCCTCTTTAGGATATGCTCAAAAGAACTTTCCATCTTTCCTGGAAACATACTCACGTCCTCTGCAAACTACGTGCGGAGACAAGCCCAGAAAATAATGCGACGTCATAAAAAGACCTTGCCATGATATTTCGAAGTTTTGAAAGTCTTCAGTAAGTAGTCCAAAATCGTCAACAATAGTCAGCTTGTCCTCCTAAAATATATTGCAACTGATACTCCTGACAGAGGCTAGTGATCATGCTTAAAAGTCAAGTACCTTGTGAGATGTTCCACGACGTTCCATTTCAGCCTTTCCTAGTCTACTACTGTCTATGACACGATAACTCTGCTATGACTTAAAACCGCTCAAAACGCCAGAAATGTTTCCAATGTTCACAACTTAAGGACGTTCGCGCGATAATTTGCTAGCGAAGAAGGCAAGTCCCAAAATATTGCAATTAGAGCTTTGAAGGGAAACGTTCTCTGCCAAATACTGTCTAAGTGGACATAATGAGCGAATTTAGTCAGCTGGTGAGGTTCCTCAAAGAACAAGTTCGCATTTAGTGACCATAGTTTCAAGCGCCTTGCAGCCGCAAGATGGAGGGATTCTATGTCCCGTGGACAGAAATTTTGATTTTTTTTAACTTCCCACATTGATTTCTTTGTTCATTTTTGGACAATGTGGAGATAATCGTAAATAAAATTTGTTTGTGAAAAGAAAAGTAGGGGTCACCGAACGTCCAAGATCGTTAAATCCAAGCAAAGCCATAGCAATGGCCATCTGCCCTGTCATTGTTTCATTTTAATACTTAGCGCACGCGCTCGATGCGTGACGTGGCATGTAAATTTTAGTGCGCAGTAAGGATGCGCAGAAACAATTAGCGCGAACGTCCTTAATGAGCTTCATTGCAAACTGATTTAGTTACGATTTAGGGCGGGTTGCACTGAAATAAATATCGTTAAACACAAATCAACGTTATGACAAAGGACCGACAAACAATTTAGTGAACCAACCAACAAGGCCCAAATACATAGCCCTAAGAAAAAGCGCGGGAAAACGCGAGCGAGCGAGTTGGGATAGGTTTTGGTTCTTCTTCTTATTGGATGACAAAGTGATGCGAGTTTTAAGCCAATCGCTTATTGCTCTGATTAAATTTTTCTAAACCACTCTATTTGCATTACCTATTTCGTAGAACACTTCAATATCAGTAGGGGTGAAATTTAAGCCTCCAGTAAAAAAAACACAATTATCTGAATATGCTGAAGGGATGGTATATGAAGCACCGCATTTTGTGTACGAAGAGTTGCTGTCTAAAGCATTGTCCGATATGTAAATGTCATGGCCCAGACCAGAACCAAACGTAGGCCCGTAACTGGAACAGCCATACATTGCATATTCGTGATTTCGATACTGGGTCAGTTTAACAGGGTGATATCCTTTGTTGTTGTAAAACGAGAAGATGAATGCTTTACTAGCTGTAGAGTAATCACAAGGACCTAAAATAAAGAAAAACGTTTGACACGCTGTAAATACATCGGCTGAAAACAAACACTGATAAAATAGGCCAAAAAAAAAAGAAAACTGCAACGTAAAGAAAGACGTACTGCTATGCCAGGATACGTCGGTGTATCCACCAAATATGTAGCTGCCAGACTTGATGATTGTCACAGTGGGTCCCTTTCCATCACAGTTGCTGTGGAATGTCGATGCAGCCGATCCGTCAGTCTTGGCATGCCAACACCGCACAAACCCGCTACGCTGTGAGCTCAGGAGAACTGGGTTCAAAAAAGAAATCAGCTTCTCAGTGTAATTTTGGGGATCCAGGTCACCAAGAATGACAGATGAACCAAGGCCGCCTGGGTAAGAGATAATAGTAAAGTGAGACAAAAGTAGTCGAGGTTAAAATAAAAATCAGGTGCCATCATCAATAACTTGAAAGAAGGTAAAGTTTGCATACTTGCCAAGGGGCTTATCAGGCCGGAGTTTATCCCGGTTTCAGTAGCATGAAGCGACTAGGAATATTTCTACTCCCCCAAGGATAGGATGCTTGAAAATCGCAGGGTAACCCTCGGCATTAAATTCGTTAGTACACCCATTTACACACCTGGGTGGAGACACTGGAGAGAGGCACTGTGAGAGTAAAGTGTCTTAAAACCCAAGACCACAATGGAGGCGAACGCGCATTAAACATGAGGGCACCACGAGTATGACCCACCAATCCAGAAATGCCTTGTAGTTGTATGAGACAAAAATATATCTTAATGTTTTGCTTACCCGCACGTAAAAAGCAAAAGATATCCCAAGATTACTTAGCTAAGAGAGGAGGGTTTGCTTTTTAATTTATGTCATCATTGGAAATATGACAGGCACAAAACTCACGGAAGCTTGTACAGTTTTTTCCGTTTCCGAAATATGTTGGTTTGCACGAGCATGTGTAGGACCCCACAGTATTGTTACAGTCGGCATTCACGTCACAATCATGTGACCCGTCGACACATTCGTCAGCATCTGTGAAGTAAAGGAAAAAGCGCACAAAAGGTGACTTGTGAACGAAGATTTTCCACGATTGTCTCCCATGTTTGCCGAAGATTCTCAGATGTGACGACTCTTCATAACTTTGATTTGGCTCTTTTCAAGCACTGGTTTTCTTATCGAAATATTAAAACTCGTTTCCTTGCTCAGCTTTGCTATAGCCTTCCCTTAGTGCAAAACCTCTAACGCAGCCTGTAGTAAGTTTTTTTTTTTTTCAATTATTCAGTGGTAACCGAGGGGTTGCTGGGAAGTTAGGCTTAAAGTCGAGCTGATAATAAGTTTAACAATTAACAAATAGATTCCATGTTGCCGTGCGCCTGTTCAGTAATAGATCACAGATGACGTCAAAATGTGGTAAGAACAAAAAAGTGGCACACGAAGCGTAGCCGAGTGTGTCACTGATGTTCTTACCACATTTTGACGTCTTCTGAGATCTATTACTGAATTAGACGCACGGCAACATGGAATCTATTTGTTTTATATAATAACGAAAAGCCTTGTTTGTGTCAAAATATTTCAACATAAGGCGAAAGCCGGCCTTTTGCCCCGCCTTTGCACGAAAAAAAAGCTATTTGACGTGATCTATGATATACAAAATGAAGCAATTTCATTGGTTGCTATGCGTAGCAAAGAATTATGATTGGTCGAGAAAAATCACGCCACTGTCAAACCTGACTCGAGCGAACTCGAGCGTCGCTCCTCGTTGAATGAAAACTTACAGTGAAAGCAGAATTGAAATGCGAAATCTACAAATCTTGGAGAAAATGCTGGAAAAATCAAGTCAGTTTTTGTCATTGGAGCAGCCCCGTGAGCCGAAAAGCTTGGACGTTGCCTTGAAAATTACAGGAGTTGAAAAAATACCCTCGGAAAACTTATGGTTGCGGTCAACCTAGAGGCCATTTGATTCGAGGTTTGAATGAAAGGAGCGTAAATGACGGTGGAGATTTTTGTCTTCTGTGGTTGGTGATTCTCAAATCAGCTTGATATAGTGTCGGAGACACATTTTAGCTGCGATACTGTTGACCGTGAGCTGTGGTTAGCTATACTTAGCTCGCTGCTGTGCCTTGAAACGGACAGGAACATTCGCATCGGAAAGCAAGAAGAGATGTTTTGATGTTTCATTCCTGACCTCAATCAGTGTGTCAACAGTTGTTTTGACACTGGGAAAAGTTGAATTTTTTAAATAAAGAAACATTTTGTTTATTTGGTTTGTTAAATTGGAGATAAAGCAATGGTTCTCGGCTTAGCAAGGCCAAGTTTGTGCGTGGTTTAGTCTCGCTCGACTGCCGACTGAGGCTGCTAGAAAATTATTTCTGTATTACTTTCTAAAAGAATCGGCTTTATTTTTCGTTTTCTGGCTTCTCGAACCTGTTCAATGCCTCGGCAAGCCTTTTCTGTACCTTATCGTTTACCCAGTCAAGTAAAATATTATCCTAATTCTCAAAACTTTCCGCCATTTTAAAACGGCAGAGGGAAAAACTTTGTAATGATAACGTCAATCGTACATCTGTCCTCTAATAGATCATAGGCGAGAACCAATCAAATTGCGAGAATAACTTGGGTTATTATATAACCTGAATTGGTACTGGAGAGAACGTAATCTTTTAGTTGCACTTAACATACATTTCATATAAATTTGATTCAAGCAGATTTAGAAGCTAATGCTCTGATAGATCATGGCCAGTTGTAGCACAAGAAGTGGGCATCATGCATCAAGTTTCATACTCTAGTTCTGCATCAACATTTTGTCGAAATGAAGTAAAAGACAAGAATTATAAGAGCGTCCAAACGCGTATTTTCATTTCCTTTTCTTTTTCAGGAAAAAATGGTTGCCCCCCCTTCCCTATACTCGATATCATTTTCGTTGGAAATTTTCCACTGCCCCCCTAAATCATAGTAGGAAAAAGAGTGACCCCCCTCTCAAAATCATCATAGCCCACCCTCTAGGTAAATTATTATTATGCTCCCTTACCAACACAATATTTTCCGTCTTGAGAAATAAACCCAGCCCTGTTGCATAAGCAGCGATAAGAGCCAATGGTATTCTGACACATGGCACTCTCGTGACAGACAGGAATCGAGGAATTGCATTCGTCTAGGTCTGAAGAAAGGACAGCAAAATAAAGTTATCTTTTTTAAGGTTTTGAAATGGATAGAATCTGATAACAACACCCCTGGTTTTGGAGTTTCATAGGGGTCCATTAGTGCCTTAAGTCAAGTTACCAGTTTCAGGCTAAATATTACAAATGTTCCTAGTTAAAGGAGTTACTTCACAATTTGTGCATTTTGAAAAAGCATTAAATATCTTATTGTATTTTATCCAACCGTCACTTCTAAGGATGTATGTTGAGGCATACGAAACGTTAAGTAGCCATTAATCAAAGTTTTTTTACAACATGCGTTGTTTTGTCATTTTTCTAACCCTAGTTTGTATATTATTTCTGTTAAAGCAGAAATGGGCGAGGAATAAGAGTTTTTACGAAAGAGAATTTGCATTTTGATGATCAAAGTAAAGACGCTGTTTACTTTTTTTCGTCTGGGTGGTTTATAAAAGGAATAGAAAATATCTTCTCTGTGTTTCTGTGGAGTTATGGAAACACTTGTAAACGTTTGGGAGAACTCGGAAAAGCTGTGGAAACACCTGCCTGCGCTCGCGTTCCCACAGCATTTCTCGTTTCCCTAAACTTCCACTCGTGTTTTTATAACTCGATAGAAACACGGTAAACATTTTCTATTTCTTAAATTAATATCTCTTTAACTCCATCTTACGGACACTATTTTTTCAGGTTTCCTTCAAATACTGCAAAAGATCTTCATATATGATGTCACAAATCTTAGAGGCGGGGCCAGAGGGTCACCTGCCAGTGAAAAAGTTGCTATAATCGAAAATACATATTTCCTGTTAAAAGCTATGTTTATTAATGTTTCGTAACTTTTCCCCTTGTTTTGCTGCAAAAGCTGTGGGTAACGCGACGGAAAATGAGAAATTTTAAATGGTAAAGTTACCTTCGGTTTTCATGTCACAGTATGCAAGCGCAACCTTGTCTGGTACTATAGAGTAAAACCAGTATGTTCCACTGATGGCTTGTCCTCCTTCACTCGCCTTGATTTCGTGACATGATTCAGCAGGCAGTTCAGGAATGGAACCGAGGAGGACTGGAAAGCAAATGTCATTCACCCCTGATATTAACCAGGTGTGCTGCAGTTACCGTGCGATTCTTGAATGATAGGACGTTATTTAAATATCAACATTATTTCATGTACATTTAAAGCATTGAGAGCAAAATAATTAATGCATTTTGATCGCTTTACTACAAGGATTCCCAGAGATTTTTTGACAACCTACAAAGATTCCAAAGTTTAATCGAAGACTATAAAATTTGCGAAGATGGCCCGAAAAATTACAACGATTTCCGAAGGTGATGTTTTAAGTCGTAGAGATATAGAGCATTTCCAACATTTATCCAAGTGTCCGACGATTCCGATCATAATTCATATCAAGAGTCATAGCATACATAGTTTTTGTCATGATAATTTTGCAATTCGTATTAACAACGAATATTGAGAAAAGAGAACTTCTCTAAACTGACTGAGTAAGAAAGGAAATTGATAAAACTATGATTAGTTACCTCTGCGAAAATCTCGTCTAAAGTAATATCTGTCGGAGTCTGGAACATAATCTTCAGGTCTTGCTTCCTTAGTTCGATTGTTCAATTCACACATCTCTTTGGAAATAACGTAATTGAAACTTTGGCACCTCAAGTCAAGGCGACACTCCTTAAGGCAAATATACGAAGGCTCCGTCATCCGTTTGAAGATGTGTTTCTGTAACTTCATGCCAAACTGGGAAGCTTCTTTATCTTGTTTGTTACATTGCTGTGCCTCCACTTTACCAAACAGCTGCGATATTCCAAGCACAGCGGCCAGGTAAAAAAGCTTTATGACAAAAGCCATTACGCTTGGCTCCTGGGCGAGGCAATCCTTAAAATCAACACATTGCAAAATAATTGGAGTGTGCCTTGATAGTTTGAACTCAAGTGGCAATTTAGCGCGTGTTATTCCTTTTTTAACCTAAGAAATATTCATTAGGAAAGTTAATTTTGGAAATTTTAATTTGATCCAACAAATGTACAGCTTTTTCAGATGTTGCACCCAGAGCTTGCATGTCAACAGTATATTAATCATCTTCGAGAACCAATCAATAATATATATGTTTTTTTTACTAAAGATCTGCACATGGCACGATATAATTAACAAATAGATTCCATGTTGCCGTGCGTCTGTTCAGTAATAGATCACAGATGACGTCAAAATGTGGTAAGAACAAAAAAGTGGCACACGAGGCGTAGCCGAGTGTGTCACTGATGTTCTTACCACATTTTGACGTCTTCTGTGATCTATTACTGAATCAGACGCACGGTAACATGGAATCTATTTGTTTTATATAATAACGAAAAGCCAATTTTTTGTTTCAAAACATTTTAACATAACGCGAAAGCCGGCCTTTTGCCCCGCCTATTTCCCGCCTTTGCACGAAAAAAAGCCATTTGACGTGATCTATACATTCAAAATGAAGCAGTTTCATTGGTTGCTATGCGTAGCAAAGAATTGTGATTGGTCGAGAAAAATCACGCCACTGTCAAACCTGACTCGAGCGTCTCTTCTCGTGGAACGAAAACTTACAGCGAAAGCAGAATTGAACTGTAAAATCCACAAATCTTGAAGAAAATGCTGGAATAATCAAGTCAGTTTTTGTCATTGGAGCAGCCCTGTGAGCCGAAAAGTTTGGACGTTGCCTTGAAAATTACAGGAGTTGAAAAAATACCCTCGGAAAACTTGTGGTTGCGGTCAACCTAGAGGCCATTTGATTCGAGTTTTGAATGAAAGGAGCGTAAATGACGGTGGAGAATTTGTCTTCTGTGGTTGGTGATTCTCAAATCAGCTTGATATAGTGTCGGAGACACATTTTAGCTGCGATACTCTTGACCGTGAGCTGTGGTTAGCTATACTTAGCTCGCTGCTGTGGCCTGAAACGGACAGGAACATTCGCATCGGAAAGCAAGGTTATGTATTTTATTTTACCAATTTTAAGAAGTGATATTTTGATGTTTCATTCCTGACATCAATCAGTGAGTCAGCAGTTGTTTTGACACTGGGAAAGTTGAATTTTTTAAATAAATTAATCTCAGAAACATTTTGTTTATTGGGTTTGTTAAATTCGAGATAACGGAGTGGTTCTCGGCTTACCAAGACCAAGTTTGTGCGTGGTTTAGTCGCGCTCAACTGCCGACTGAGGCTGCTAGAAAATTATTTCTGTATCATTTTTTTTAAAAGAAACGGCTTTATCTTTCGTTTTCTGGCTTCTCAAACCTGTTCAATTCCTCGGCAAGACTTGTTTGTACCTTATCTTTTGCCCAGTCACGTAAAATATCATCCTAATTCTCACAACTTTCCGCCATTTTAAAACGGCAGAGGGAAAAACTTTGTAATGATGACGTCAATCGTGCATCTGTCCTCTAATAGATCATAGGCGAGAACCAATCAAAATGCGAGAATAACTTGGGTTGTTATATAATAACTTAATAGATACCATTTGAAACATTCTCTTTACTGAATTCATTTTTCTAAGTGGCCCCATAGGTAAATTCTCAAGCGTTATTCTCTAGAAATTTGATGTCAAACTGTCTTGTTATGTCTCTAGAGTATTAAAAATATTGCCGTTATAGGGGAGTTATACAATACATTATTTCAATTAAAATTGATATTGAACTTGAAAAACAAGAACAAATTGAATAAATGGATCTGTTCAGTTACATTGATGTCGAAACCTTTGAAAGAAACATAACCACAAATACTTTTCTTCGAAATAGTGCGACCTCCAGCAAATGGAGACTTCATTCATTTTACTCATGTCTCCCTTATTTAAAATTAGTTATAATTAATAAAAATACAGTTAGTAAATTTAGTTTGAATATTTCTTCTTCCCAGCACGTTTCGATGATTTTAAAAGCCGATTTAGTTTTTTTCTGAAACAAAATGGATGAAGCAATCAACCAAACACAAACAATCTATAAATAACACTTCTAAGCCTGGCCCGGGTTGTTCGAAGGGTGGATAACGCTATCCACCGGATAAATCGCTATCCAGCGGATAGCGTGGTTTGTTTTGTCAACACTTATCCACTGAATAGCGATTTATCCGGTGGATATAGTTATCCAGCCTTTGAACAACTGGGGCCTGGTCTTTATCGATAGGTTAAAGCCATTTAGAGTAATCCATATTTATGGCTTTTTCCATTTGCGAAAGTTCGATCTATATCAAAAATTGAGTACACTATACACCGGTGCTAAAAGGTTTATAATCGGTTTCGTTACTCTCATTAACAAATAAAGAAGCCTAAGCCGTGTATTACACTGTGATAAAACACGATGGTCATTTGAGAACACGAAGGAAATGTAGAAAACACGAGCCGCAGGCGAGTGTTTTCTACATTTCTCGAGTGTTTTCACATGACTGGAGTGTTTTATCACAGTGTAATACACGGCTTCAGGCTTCTTCATTTGCTTTAAAATATAGATTTTACGCGAGAAAAACAATAAAACACGCTTTTTCTATGTTTTATACTCTGATAAAACATAGGTTTTTGACCAATCAGAGCGCGCTGGGCCCTATCTATATTTTAATGTCCGTTAAGTTCGGTTTGCTTGTGAAATATTCCTACTCGCTTTTTTACCCATAAAAGAAGGCTGGTTTGGAAAACAAAGTTTAAAAAGCAGATTTATAAATGTTCAGAATTTTCCTGATTAAAAATCAATCATTGAAAGCGCTTAGCTCTCCGGTTTGAAGAGTGTTTTTGGGTTGGATTAGTGAGGACAGTAGGTCTAACCATAGAAATAAACACCCCCGCCCACACCCCCCCCCCCCCCCCCAAATACTTTTTGACCAGTCCCTAAAGCAGTAACAGGGAGAGCTATCTTAACCAATGCGAACAGATACTGACTGAACGCACAGACTTATTTTGCAACTAACTTACCTTAGACCTGTGCACAAGATCAAATACTTCGGCGAAATCTGGAGAGAATATATTGCTTATTTCACCAACATCGGCACGTTGCCATGTGCTCGCTAAAAAAGGCTTGAAATTCAATGGAGGATAGCTGCTAGTTTTGGGAGTTTACTGTCAAGGTATCGTTTACCGCTGAGAGGAAAAGCGATGATCATTGAATAGCCTTTTTTATTTACGGCTAACCTTTTTCATTTATATCACCGTAATCTGACCAGGCATCCAGTGGGGCACTTCCGAGCAATACTGTATCGTTTTAGCCCAAGAATTTGCCTTCTTTCCACGCTGAATTACATTGTCATGCAAATGATAAAAGATGATCGTGAAAGGAGCCATTACCTAATTGTGTATTCTTAAGGCTTTACTTCAAACCTGGATAGAGTGGCTGTCATTACACTTCCCAGTGGTTAAACACAAAAATAAAATAACACGACAGAATAATTTTTATCTGAGTTTACTAAACGTGCTGACCTTTTTTCCTTGTTCGTAATAACCCGTTCCAGTCTAAGGCAGCGCTTGCCCGCGCTAATTTTAAATTTTTGTCACATATGCCGTGTTTTAGTTTACCAGGGTTATTGCTTACCGAGGTTTCGTAAATTAACCAAAACTATTAAAGAAGGTGTTTACACGCAGCCAATTAATTAAAGTAGGCAGCATACAACGGACGGTAAGTTTGAGGTTTTCTTGGAAAGAAAGAGTTGGAATGTTGTACAGACATTTCTGGGTGGAAACTGTATAAAATGTCTGACTTAACTAACGGAATACCCCAATGCTGAACGAAGGTCGCTGGCTGTGATGTCTGCGAGCCGAAACTCTCCTAAATTATAAAGCTTTGTAGATGAATCAGTTTGGAAAGAAAACTTTGATAACTTCACAGATCCTATGTAACGAGGGTGAGGTGTTAAGCCTGTAAATTAGAAATCCCAATCGACGACCAATGCTCCCATTTGATTGGCTTATTCACTCTAATTTTAGAGTCTAATTTCAGCTCGTTGCCACAAAATTCTGGAGAACGACGAGTGTAACTTTTTTGTTCTATTTTACAAGTAGACATTGCCTTTTGAACTAAATGAATGGTAGAAAACGTCTGGAAACTTCCAAACTGGAAAATTCTAAATTCAAAACTAATCGAAATAAGAAAAGGGTGCTTAATCAAAAGGTCTACAAGGATTTCTTAGCCAACATGTCCCCACTAAATGAAACACATTAAAGACATAAACACAAGCATAAGAAAAACGCAGTGTTTTGTTGATATTCTTATGCTTGTACTAATGCTTATGCTGCGGCCTTCTATTTACCTATTGTTTTTATACGAATTACTTGGCGAGAGAAGATTTTTTTTCAAGGAATTTGCGTGAAGACTAGATCGGAGAGTATAATATCAGCCATAAGTGTGCAGTAGCTGCATGAAGTATGCGAGCTGAACGATGCTTTCTTGTTTATCGAAAATTTCGGGGAAAGGTTTAGCAACACAGGATTAATGTTATTCCAGAAAAGGCGAAAACAAGGATAATCATGGTTTCTAAACTTTCAAAGCTCGGAATTGTTAAATTTCTGATGTTTTGAAAGGAACAGATGTTTTGGAAGCAACGATTATATTGCACAAACTCCGTTCGAAGTATATGAGAAAACATCAGGTAGAATTCCGCTTATTTGTGGTTGAAACCACTTTTTAACGCATAAAAAGCCTGACCCTGGTAGGGGCAGGTAAAAGAATGACGTAATCCCATAGTGCCCCTGTACAAGTACATGGTCCCATGATCCTCTCCTTTTTTTTCTGCTGTGCTTCGAAACCACGTTCAGGTATGTGAATTTTCTGTACATTTATCGCTTTATTTTCCTTTTCAGCTATACCTACGTCCGCTCCACTCGGAGGGAAACATTTGAAGATACTTATCTTCAAACTGATTTGGCCTTTTCAATCGTAAAATACGATGTCAAATCGAAAAAGGTCTCACAGCTCGCGTTCGCCTTCCCGCCATCATGATCTATCGCCGAGCGATAGACTGCCAAAAAGGTGAAAAACTCCAAGCCCTCCGCCTTCACAAGGAGGAAAATCTTTGGATTCGATCCTACACACTTTGCAGCAAATGCAAAGCGAAATGACAAAGACAAGCGAACGAATTTCTACGATGGAATCTCTCTTCAAACAACATTCGCGAACTTTCGCGCCATCACATCCTACTCCTGATGACCAAATCTCCGTTCTGGCATATTCGGATGGAGAATTGTTAGAGCACTCAGAAGATGATGTTTCTTTGGCCACTGGACTCCAAGATCAGGCTGTTAAGCCAAATTATAAGGCTATTAAGCCATCACACACGGCCACTAGGTCATCACACGAGACAAATGTCTCCCAAACACCTGAGGAAACTCAGCCAAATGGACTGGCCAGTAATAACTCTGCCTCTACCTCGTCGTTGTACGACCCCGATTCCACAAAGTCATCATGGGAACCTTAAAAGGAACTATCTAACCTATGACCAAGTATGTTAGCCTGCGAAAACAGCCGTCCTTCTTCGCTCCCGAGTGTCGTTCCACGCGAAACGCCACTCGGGCCGGGAGCGAAGAAGGACGGCTGTTTTCGCAGGCTACAAGTATGTGAAATCCTTGACAATTACAGTGTTCAATCAATTGATTGTCTGATTACTCCTACCTTGGACCCCACTGTTCTAAATCAAATCAACCTTACCCAAACCAAGAAATATGTGCAGGGCCCTGATGAGGAGATGGCTGTGGTCCAAAGGGCCCTCTTAAACACAACAGGGCCCTTGTGCTCTCTACATGATACCCTAGCTCTCTTCAGGAAAACAAGTTCCAGAAGAGGAAATTAAATGCATAGTTGAGCAAATATCATGCCTCCTTGGTTCAGCCAACCATCAACTGTCTGTGTTACGTAGAAAGAAAGTTCTTGCAAATATCAGTAAAGAGAAAATAACTCTGGCTGATCAACCACTCCCTAACGCCAAGCGTTTTTTGTTTGGAGAGGAGTTCCCCTCTGCTGCTTCCAAACAGGCAGAACTTTCTTGTGGCTTAGCTAAGAACTTATCAAATGCACAAAAGCCCAAACAAAGTTTTCAAACATCTGGGATCACCGAGGACAGGCAACGACCTAAGACCACAGTTAACTTCTTCTAAGTACCAGACAAACCGAACAAAAAACTATCGGTCCTTTCGCCCCAACAAGGGCTCCTCAAACCAAGACTCAACAACTACTTAGGAAGGTGGAAGGAAATCACTTCAGACCCTGAAATCTTACATGTTGTGTTCGAATATCAAATCCCTTTCCACTCTGTTCCTGTTCAGGTACACGTTCCAGTTACAAAACGTTCAGATTCAACAGTTCCCCTTTTAGATGCAGAAGTGAACAAACTCCTGTCAATAGGGGCAATAAAGGCAATCGCCTTTTCAAAAGGAAACTTCTACAGCAGACTGTTCCTGGTCCCAAAAATAGGAGGGAACTTACCGTCCAGTGATCAACCTCAGCCGGCTCAACAGGTTTGTAGATAACTCCCATTTTCAAATGGAGAACATTTCCTGTCTAAAGACACTTCTAAGTAGGAGACACTTTGTGACATACATAGACCCAAAGGATGCATATCTCTCTGTCCACGTACACAAGTCTTCACAAAAGTACCTGTGTCTCCAATAGAAAAACAGTTGTTATGCCCTCCAAGGCCTGCCATTTGGGCTAAATACCACCCCCAGGTATTTACAAAGCTAATAAAACCCATAGCAGCCTACTTGCGGAAAAGAGTTAATCGAATAATCGTCTACCTGGGCAACTTCCTAATCCTGGGCTCCTTCATAAAATAGTCAAAAGCGAACACTAACACTAGACCTTCTGCAGTGGCTAGGTTTCACCATAAATTAGAAGAAGTCCATGCTAGTCTCAACTCAGTAATTGACATTTCTAGGCCTCTCCATGGATTTGCCGACAATGTTGCTCAGTCTCCCAGAGAAAAAGATCCTGAACAGAGAAAATGTCAAAGTCTCATTTGCAATCCCATTTCATCAGCTCGCGAAGTGGCAAGCCTCATAGGGACATTGGAAGCAGCCCGCCCTGCCCTCTGGCAGGCCCTCTACACTACAGAGAATTACAAATTCAGCCCATAAGATCCCCACAGGCCTCCCGAGACAATCACGAGACACTCATGTCCTTAAACAGCAATGCTCACACCGAGCTTTAGTGGTGGCTCCAGAACATAGCAACCGTAAACGGCAGTACAATCAATCCTCCTGCCCCCGAGCTGTACATAACCTCAGACGCCTCCAAAGCAGGCTGGGCTACATGCTGTCAGCACCTAACCGCAAATGGCCGTTGGTCTCCTCTGGATGCCAGAGATCATATTACTCTTCTCGAACTCAAAGCAGCCTCTCTTGCCACCAAAGCCTTTCTCAAAGACAGGTCAAACATCACAGTGTGCCTCCGCATGGACAACACTACAGCTGTTGCCCACGTAAACAACAAAGGGGGAAGCCGTTCCCTTCAGCTAGTCAACGTGACTCTAGAACTATGGGAGTGGTGCCTTCAAACATCAATTCTGATCACTGCTCAACACCTACCAGGCAAACTCAACAACGTGGCAGACAGAGCGTCAAAAGAGTTTTACAACTCTAGCGAATGGCAAAAAACCGCAAGCGATTTAGCCCTTCCTAAGAAGATGGAATGTGGATCTCTTTGCGTCACGCCTAACGGCTCTCCTACCAACTTACGCCAGCTGGAAACCAGACCCGGGTGCTACCTACACAGATGCAATGACCCTCAACTGGTCCCTTCTAAAAGGCTACGCCTTTCCACCATTCAGTCTGATCGCACTAGTACTGAAAAAGTATCACAGGACAAACCACATCTGGTCCTAGTGGCCCCAACGTGGCAGGCACAACCTTGGTGGCCAGCCCTCCTGAACCTCTTTATCAAGAATCCTGTCATGATCCCAAATTCCAAACACCTGCTGAGGGATCCTGCATCTCCTCTGAGGATCCACCCAATGTACTCCAGGCTTCATTTAGCCGTCAGTTATCAGGGAACAGCACCAAACAGAAGGGTTTTCAGAGGACATTACCAGAATACTCCAATTAGCAACTCGCGCCTCCGCACATAAAACATACCAGTCAGCCTGGGGACTGTGGCATAGCTGATGTGCGAAACGGAAAGTTAATCCAATATCTGCCACCCTGAATGATGTCCTTCTCTTCCAGACTGATCGCTTTAACAAAAGGTCAGCCTATAGGTGAGTCAATGTGGTACGTTCAGCTATATCCTGTCGCCCTAAGATTGACGGCTACCCAGTAGGTCAACATCCTCTTGTTGTTCAACTTCTAAAAGGAATGCTTAACATGCGCCCTCCAACACCTAGATATACCCACACATGGGATGTGCATCTGGTAACAAAGTACCTGGACTGCCTTGGAAAGACCAAGCTACTGTCCTTAAAGTTCCTCTCAATCAAATTGGCAATGCTTTTTCCCCTTTCCTGTCCGGAGCGAGCTTCGTCCCTTACAAAGTTAGACCTCCGGCACTGCCGCGCGGCTCCAGAAGGAGTTTCCTTCACACTTGTGTCTCCGAGAAAGCGAGGCTCTCCAGATCAACTACCTCAAACCTTGTTTGGGTCTTTTCCACACAATGAGAGACTCTGTCCCGTTGGCACTTTGCGCCATTATCTTAAAGCTACACGAAACTTGAAAGATTTACGTAGTCACAATTGAAATAACCGCCATGTATCGAATAAGTAGAGTACAAAAACACATCAAGATCCAACTGTTTTAATCCGAGTTTCCCAAGTGGCCACAAATTGTGAGAATAAATGAAATAAATTTGTTGTGTTACTAGAATGCATTTCCTGCTCCTGAAAATTTCATTTCTGTCGGTGTTACAGCCGTTTATGATGGAAAGTCGTGACCCTTGATCGAATAAACCGAGTTAAACTTTCCTTAATAAGATATGGTCCCCAGCACAGTGGAGAATAGCTGGACGGCATATAAAAAAGTCATCCTTTATAAACTGTGAAGTAGAGTTTAGCACAACAATAGGCCTTTTGCAACAAACGATCACATGGTACAAAATCCGCCATGCTGGAGGGTAAGCTCATTATTATTCCCGCACTGGGACATTAAACCAAAGGCCAATCAAACTTGACTGGTTGAGTAAAGGGGCTAAGTTTCTAAAGAAACTGTGGTGCTGCGTCGGTGGGAGTATTAAGAGATAATTTGGTTTTATCAACTGAGTTGATAATGTGAATTAGCCACCGTAAAGAGATTCAGAAGCTGACGTTTCGAGCGCTAGCCCTTCGTCGGAGCGAATCGAGGAATTGTGGGTTGTGTGTGGTTTATATACAGAAATATGGAGCTACGCTATTGGTTGGTGCCTG